>WNWK01004682.1:0-134889 GCA_009830355.1 Cherax destructor
TTGGCATGAAACGCCTGCACTACACTTCCTCCAGTGAACTTTGGCAAAGTATAGTTGAAAATAGTCTAACTCTGTAGACTCATTTGTGATGGGACAGTGTGGCATGATGCCACTTCCACTGCCATCAAAATTGAAAGGATGTGGCACGAATGGTGTATGTTCAGTCCACTTCCATTCACGATCAGATGGTGCAGGTGGACCTGTGGCATGGGGCGTGGGGAGCAGGAGGGACGGAGTGGGGCCAGCACATGATTGAGAGGGTGCCTCGTGGTCCTTTGTCTGTCCACACACCGCGCCACGAGGTCCAGGCACCATGCCACCCACCACCTCTTCCTCCATCCCAGCATACTCTCCTTCATTATCACTTTCACTATCAGTGGCTGGGGTTTTGGATCATGAACTGCCACGACCCTTGCCTCTGACTGCATATGGCACACTGCCTGAACATAGGTAATGACGCCCATAAGTACGTTTCACTGGGAATAATGATAATCACTGTCACTCGACGAATCGTCTATGGGCATAAAATCGATTTCATCATCGTCACTTATATCACCTTCACTATCGTTACTATCATAACACATGGAAAATGCTAATTTCCTCTTGCGGAGCTGCCTTTGGGTAGTAACACTAGAAACCCCAGAGGTGCTGGGCTGAGGGTCTGTGGCCACACTGGCCACACCAGATGTGCTGGGCTGAGGGTCTGGTATGGCCACACTGTCCACACTGGCCACCCCAGAGGTGATGGGCTGAGGGTCATCTGGGTTGTCATCAATAGTTTCACTAATTCCTTGATTATTAGTGGCTATATCACTGTCAAATCCACTAAGCTCGCGTTCTCTATCACTTTCCGAGAATAGTAGAGTGTTAATACGACGAGGCGTGAGTGAATCACGGTGGTGTGCCATGATGTTGACCCAAGATGGAGCTGAAACTAACTGGGGCTACCATGCGGTACCCTGGTGTCCCCGATTTTTTTCATACTGCGCACATTGAGGGCGCAGACCCATTCTCTCATGTCTAGGCGACTCAGGCCTATTGCACTAAATTTGAACGAATGTAAAATAAAACGTAGATATACGTTCGGTCACTTTCGTGAGTGAACGTATATCTACGTGTGGACAGTTTAAGGGTTAAATAAAGAAAAATTGGATATCACATTGGAGAGAGGGATTATGGAAGAAGTAAATGTTTTCAGATATTTGGGAGTTGACGCGTCAGCGGATGGGTTTATGAAGGATGAGGTTAACCATAGAATTGATGAAGGAAAAAAGGTGAGTGGTGCATTGAGGTATCTGTGGAGACAAAAAACGTTATCCATGGAGGCAAAGAAGGGAATGTACGAAAGTATAGTGGTACCAACACACTTGTATGGGTGTGAAGCATGGGTTGCAAATGCTGCAGCGAGAGGAGGCTGGAGACAGTGGAGATGTCCTGTCTAAGGGCAATGTGTGTGTAAATATTATGCAGAAAATTCGGAATGTGGAAATTAGGAGAAGGTGTGGAGTTACTAAAAGTATTTGTCAGAGGGCTGAAGAGGGTTGTTGAGGTGGTTTGGTCATTTAGAAGAATGGATCAAAGTAGAATGACTTGGAGCGTATAAATCTGTAGGGAAGGAAGGCGGGGTAGGGTTCGTCCTAGAAAAGGTTGGAGGAGGGGTAAAGGAGGTTTTGTGGGCGAGGGCTTGGACTTCCAGCAAGCATGTGTGGCGTGTTAGATAGGAGTGAAGGAGACGAATGGTTTTGGGACATGACGATCTGTTGGAGTGTGAGCAGGGTAACTTTTTGTGAAGGGATTCAGGAAACCAGTTAATTGATTTAGTTGGACTTGAGTCCTGGAAATGGGAAGTACAGTGCCTGCACTTTAAAGGAGGGTCTGGGATAGTGACAGCTGGGAGGGACAATTCTCAGCTGTCGTATCTGAGCTCCTCTGCAAAGACAGTGATTATGTATGAGTGTGGTGAAAGTGTTGAATGATGATGAAAGTATTTTCTTTTTGGGGATTTTCTTTCTTTTTGGGTCACCCTGCCTCGGTGGGAGACAGCCGACTTGTTGAAAAAAAAAAATATATATAATTCGTTCCAGACGGCTATTCAAGTGCCGATACCGAAGGAATTTTTTCTCATAAGAAATAATGAAAATTAGATTAATCCATTTCAGACCCCAAAAAATACACTTACAAAAGCACCTACAAAAATACACTTACATAATTGTTCGAGTGGGAGCTGCTCGTAAGTAGAGGTACCACTGTATATACAGTGGACCCCCGGATTACGTCATTATTTCGTTCCAGAATGCTGTTAAAGTGCCGTTACCGAACGAATTTGTTCCCATAAGGAATAATGTAAATTAGATTAGTCCTTTTAGACCCCAAAAAATACACTTACAAAAGCACTTACAAAAATACACTTACATAATTGTTCGCATTTGGAGCAGTACGTAAACCGGGGGTCCACTGTACAGTGGTACCTCTACTTACGAGCAAAATTCGTTCCAGTCGGCTATTCAAGTGCCGATACCGAAGTAATTTTTTCCCATAAGAAATAATGAAAATTAGATTAATCCATTTCAGACCCCCAAAAATACACTTACAAAAGCACCTACAAAAATACACTTACATAATTGTTCGAGTTGGGAGCTGCTCGTAAGTAGAGGGTACCACTGTATATATATATATATGTATGTATGTATGTATACATACATTCATTCATTCATTCATTGAACCCGTTTCGTCAGTAATTCTTTCCAGAAGGCTGTTGAGTGCCGTTGCGAGACCCCTTCTCCTGCATACCTGGGATAATTATCCCAGATTTGCAGGATATGAAGTGGATTGACTGGGAGGGTGTATAGATCTGGAGTGGGAGAAAGAACAGGTAGGGGTCATCCTGTGAAAAGTTGGAGGGAAGGGGTAAAGAAGGTCAGAGTGGTAAAAGTTTGAACATCCAACAGGTTTGTATTAGTGCTTTAGATCGGAGTGAGTGGAGATAAATGATTTTTACAACTTGACATACTGTTGAAGTGTAAGCAAGGTAACATTTATGAAGGGATTCAGGGAAAACCACTAACCAGACTTATATGCTGGAGGTAAAGTCCAATGCTTGTTCTCCAAAGGAGGAGCAAAGAAGTTGCAGGCTGGAGGGGCCATCAGAATTGTGATGTCAGCATTCATGTTAATATGAGAATTTGGGTTTGTGCATAGTCTGTCACTTCATTCAGCAATCTGCTCCAACCGTGTATGGAATGCATTCCATGGGCGTAAGGTTAAGGTTAAAATGACATTAATCATAAAATTCTTGTGTGTAAGATTTCTTAAGATTGTATGAAAGGGTACTGAACAAACTTTCATCAGGTCATCAATATCACCTATCAGGTCATCAGTATCTACCTATTCCATACACTTGCAACATCTGCCACATTGCTTCCTATCCACTCTATCATATACCTTTTCTAAATCCATAAATGAAATGAAAACTTCCCTACCTTTATCTAAATACTGTTCACATATATGCTTCAATGTAAACACTTAATCTACACATCCCCTACCCACTCTAAAGCCTCCTTGCTCATCATATATACTAAAGGTTTTTGTATGGGTGTGAATGTTGCAATAAGGAGAAGGCTGGAGGCAGTGGAGATGTCATGTCTGAGGGCAGTGTGTGGTGTGAATATAATGAAAAGAATCCGTAGTTTGGAGATTAGGAGGTGTGGGATTACCAAAACTATTATCCACTACGACTACTACTACCACTACTACCTCCATTATTACCCCTCCACCACTTTCTTCTGCCCTCCCTGTCTGTCTGCCTATAAATACCCCTTCCTCCTGTCCTTTGTGTTAGTGTGACTTTGTAAATGGTCCAAGTCAGACCGAAACGTCGTCGTAAGCTCCTCTCTTTTATATGTGCAGGTTGTGTGTGTATTGTTCCAATTACGGGATTGTGCCTTTTTTTCGTTATTTTGAAATAGAATGACTTTGAGAGTGTATAAATCTGTAGTGGAGGGAAGCCAGGGTAGGGTTCGGCCTAGGAAAGGTTGGAGGGAGAGGTAAAGGAGGTTTTGTGGGAGGGCTTGGACTGCCAGCAAGCATGCGTGAGCATGTTAGATATGAGCAAATAGAGACAAATGGTTTTTAGGACTTGTGCTGCTGGAGTGTAAACAAGGTAACATTTATGAAGGGATTCTGGGAAACCAGCAGGCCGGACTTGATTCCTGGAGATGGGAAGTACAGTGCTGGCATTCTGAAGGAGGGGTGTTAATGTTGCAGTTTTATAACTGTAGTATAAGCATGCCTCTGGCAAGACAGTGATGGAGTGAATGATGATGAAAGTTTTTCTTTTTCGGGCCACCCTGCCTTGGTGGGAAACGGCCGATGTGTTAATAATAAATAATAATAAAACTAAAGGTTTCTGCTTCAAAATGTTTAATGACGAGATGCATATCTTTCTTTCAGTCTTCATATCAAATGCGTGTGAAGCGATGCATTGAGATCTTTGAAGCAGCAAAGAGAATGAAACCAGAACTCTCAAAATTTATCTCTGATGCTACTAAGTTAGCTGACAAATTTCTTGAGCTTTCCAATAAGCCTGTAGAAGGTTAGTATGTAGGTTAGCTGAGATGTACACTTTGCATTCATATACCATCATATCCTAGAAGCTTATTAAGTTATTTATTGGGTGCTACTGGCTGACTTTTTTTTTGTTACAAGGTTCAGTACTTCACTTTGAAGGATTTAGCCAAAAACTAAATTGCTGTTGGATTATTTCCAGAAATCTTGTAAATTTTAGTTGAGACTGCACCTTTAGAATGCCTTAAAGAGAGTGGGTATTTATATAGTGCTATTTTGCTTGTGACATACTCACAGGGTGTTCACCAAGTGAGTCTCAACAGCTTACTTCGGGGACTTCCTCGGCTACTGTCTGACAGTTCTTTTTCCAATATTATATTGCCCCTTCAACATCAGATGTCTGTGACACTTCCTACGTCATATGATAATATGTTCTCCCATAATCCATATCCAAGGTAAGCTCTTTATTTATATTTATCATACGTTTAATAAATTTTAAAACAAAAAGCTTCAGTTTTGTTTTACATGTTTTGTATTAATAATATGGTTTATTAGATACATCTAGTGGTTGTACAGCCTCAGCTGTTTTATAAAGTTCATTCTAAATAACTTCTTGTGTATTTGTGAATGTATTAGTTACACTATTATTGCTCATAATAGTGTTTTAATTTTGATTAGTTTTGAATTGCTACTCACATTGAATGTAAAGTTAACTGTTTAATTTCTAAAATAAACTATGGTTATATTTGTTTAAATAAAAGTTATGGAAATTTTGATCAACCGCTCAATACATGTTAAATATTTTATACAGGGCAGCAGTGTATTTGTGTAGCATAGAAGATCATGTAGAAATCATGCAGTCTTTACAGCTTCCCAAAAAGATAACGCTGCGTGGCTCTGATGGCAAACTCTACATCATGATGTGTAAGCCTAAGGTATGGATGCATAATCTACTGGTGAAGAATTCTTAATCCCATTCTCAAGGCACTGTATGACTTACAGGGTTAGCATTTTCCTTGGAAAATAATAATAAAAATGTTGCAAGTGTATAGAATAGGTGGTAGGTTACTGAAAGCAGTTAAGAGTTTTTATGAGATTAGTGAGGCTCAGGTTAGGGAATGTCAGAGAGAGGGAGATTATTTTCTAGTAAAGGTAGGCCTTTGACAGGAATCCTGATGTCACTATGGTTGTTTAACATATTTATAGATGGGGGTTGTAAAAGAAGTGAATGTAGGGGTGTTGGGGAGAGGTGTGGATTAAAATATATAGAATCTAACACAAAGTAGGAGTTGTCACAGTTGCTTTTGGGAGATTCTGAAGAGAAGTTGCAGAGGTTGGTGGACAATTTGGGAGGGTGGGTGCAGGAGGAAAGAGGAGTGATTGGTGGAATGATGAGAGATAAACTGTGTGATAAGGGAGAAAAATTTTGCTGATGAGAGGTTTTTTACAAAACAGAAGTGATGTAAGAAGGTTGGAGTAAATGGAAAGTAAAAGAGAGGTGAGGGAGTGCAAAAGGAGAGCAAATGATAGAATGGGTGAGGTAGGGAGATGGCAGGAATATTTTGAGAAACTGTTAAAAGTTGATGAAGAGAGGGAGGCAGTAATTTTATGCACTCGCAAGGGAGGTATAACATCTTTTAGGAGTGAAGAGCCGGATGTGAGTGTGGGGAAGGTGCATGAGGCATTAGGTAGAATGAAAGGGAATAAAGCAGGTGGAACTAACGGGATCATGACAGAAATGTTAAAAGCAGGGGGGATGGGGGATATAGTGTTGGAGTGGTTGGTATTTTTGTTCAATAAATGTATGAAGGGATTCAGGGAAACCGGCAGGCCGGACTTGAGTCCTGGAAATGGGAAGTACAGTGTCTGCACTCTGAAGGAGGGGTGTTAATGTTGCAGTTTTATAACTGTAGTGTAAGCACACCTCTGGCAAGACAGTGATGGAGTGAATGATGAAAGTTTTTCTTTTTTGGGCCACCCTGCCTTGGTGGGAAACGGCCGATGTGTTAATAAAAAAAAAATGTATGAAAGAGGGGAAGGTACCTAGGGACTAGCAGAGAGTATGCATAGTTCCTTTATATAAAGGAAAGGGGGGACAAAAGAGTGTAAAAATTATGGGGGAATAACTCTGCTGAATATACCAGGTAAAGTGTATGGTAGGGTTATTATTGAAAGAATTAGAGGTAGGAGGGAGAGCAGGATCTCAGATGAACAAAGAGGCTTTAGAATGGGTTGGGGATGTGTAGACCAAGTGTTTACATTGAAGCATATAAGTGAACAAAATTTAGATAAATGTAGGGAAGTTTTTGTTGTTTTTATGGATTTAGAAAAGGCATATGATAGGGTGGATAGAGGAACAATGTGGCTGATGTTCCAAGTACGTATACAGTGGTACCCCAAGTTTCGTACAGCTCCCAACTCGAACATTTATGTAAGTGTATTATTGTAAGTGTATTTTTGGGGTCTGAAATGGACTAATCTAATTTACATTATTCCTTATGGGAGCAAATTCGTTCGGAAACGGCACTCGAACAGCCTTCTGGAACGAATTATGGCCGAAACTCGGGGTACCACTGTAATATGAAATAGGTAGTACTTTACTAAATGCTGTAAAGAGTTTTTGAGGATAGTGAGACTCAGGAGAGAGGGAGATTACATTCCAGAATGCTGTTCAGGTGCTGTTATCGAACGAATTTGTTCCCATAAGGACATGTAAATTAGATTAGTCGTTTCAGACCCCCAAAAATACACTTACAAAAGGTCTTTCAAAAATACACTTACATAATTGTTCGAGTTTGGAGGTGAACGAAAACCGAGGGTTCACTGTATATCTGGAGAGGGTTTTGGGGGTCAACGCCCCTGCAGCCCGGTCTGAGACCAGGCTTTAGACAGGGATGTGTAATGTCATCATAGTTGTTTAACATATTTATAGATGGGATTGCAAAAGAAGTTAATGCTCATTTGCTCGGAATTGCTAAACACCACAAATGATGTAGTTGAATTTTTGGCAGTAAAAATAGAAAACCAAAACCTTGTCACTGTGGTTGTATACAAGCCAGCAGATGCAACTTCCCAACAATTCAAGGAACAGCTCTTAAAAATTGTGGATATCTTATAGGGAATTTTTTCTTGCTGTTGTTAAAGTACTTCCTTATCTATGATAACACCATTTTTTTAACCCAGCTTGCTTCTCTTAATTTGCCAAGTATCCTTCTATGTGGCATCATATCAAAAGCCTTCTTGCTCTCTAAGAATGTGCATTTCACCCATATCTCTCATGCCAATTTGACATCTGTTAATTTGTCATGTATGCAAGATTAGTAATGCACAACATTACAAACATAAATCCATGTTTTTGTTTTGTAAAAAATCTAGAATTTAGTGCCTTGTTGAAGGCACTAGTCTGTATCATTCCTTATGATTTCCCTGTTGCTTTTTTATTCAATTTTTTCTTCATGGATTACAATATCCTACATACCCTAACCTGAGCTTCACTCTCCACATAAAATTATTTTACTGCTTATAGTAACTTACCACTTATTCCATACATTTGCAACTTATGCCATATTGTTTCCCTATCCACCCTATTATATGGCTTTTCTAAATCAGTGAAGGCAACAAAGAGTTCCTTACCCTTATATAATTATTGTTTGCTTAAATGCTTCAGTGCAAACATTTGGTCTACACATTACATGTGCCCTACCCCTTGAAGACCCTCCTTGTTCCTCTGCTATCCTAGTTTCTGTCTTACCCCAAACTTTGTTTATTAATAATGATTCTACCATACTCTTTACTCAGTATACTCAACAGGCTTACTTTCCTATAATTCTTACTCTTGTCCCTTCTTTTTTTTATACGTACATAGGAATTATGCATACTGTCTGCCAGTCTCTAGCTACCTTCCTTTCTGTAGTGTATATATTCAGCAAATTCACCAGCCACTCCAGGACTATATCCCCACCTGTATTTAACCCTTTGGGGGTCGGTGCCGTACTAAGTATGTTTTACGCGCCAGGGTCGGTGCCGTACTAGTACTCGTAAATTCTAGCGGCCTCAAATTAAGCGGAAAACGGCTGGTAGGCCTACATATGAAAGAATGGGTCTGTGTGGTCAGTGTGCGCAGTATAAAAAAAAATCCTGCAGCACACACTGCATAATGAGAAATAAAAAACTGACCGTATTTTTCGTTTAAAACAGTGACTTGGCAGTCTATTTTCGTATGGTATTTATTAATGTATTCTCGTTTTCTTGGTCTCATTTGATAGAATGGAAGATATACTACAGAAATCGAGATGATTTTGATTGGTTTTACGATTACAAGTACTGTACCTTGAAATTGATCTCAAAGTAGCGAAAATGTTCGATTTTTGCCGATGTTCAAGAGTAAACAAATCACGCCACTCGTCCAATACACGTCAACTGGTGAGTCTAGTATTCTTTCACAAGTGCGGTGATATTATTTATACCGGTTTTACAATGATGCAGTTGTATACATAACAGTAAATCTTCTACTTTTTGTGAGAATAAAAATTTGAAATGGAAAGCAAAAGTAATGTAAGAGGGGCCTGGAGACATGACTAATGAACAGAGAAGATGTTATTTTAGTGCCAGGAATGTCTGCCTTGTTTATTCTGGACCCCATTCTGAAATTGGCATCGCTTGAAATTTGTGTGAAATTGGCCAAATTGCAAATTTCTGACCACTTTTTTGGGTTGTTGAAATTGGTAAATGGGCAGTTTATTGTACTCAATCGATAGAAGAAATGGAGTTCTAGCGAAATATCTATGATTTTAGTAGACTGGAATATTGTAATTGGCCAAAAATAGGGCTCGAAGTGGGCGAAATCACCGAAGCGTAAACATCGTCAAGACCGATAACTTCGAGAGAGCATAATTCCGTAAGTTTTCAATTAAATTTCATACTTTTGGTGTCGTTATGATTAGAAAAAGATTCTCTCTCATTTCATAAGAAAAAATAATTTTTTTTTTTCCAAAAAAATTTCGACCCTGAGAACGAGTTTATGAGAGGGCCTGTCGACCCCCAAAGGGTTAATATCTCAAATCTTAATTCCATCTTGTCAGTAGTAGTACTTATGTTCAGTAGTAGTAATTGTAACTTACCAACTGTTAGTTGAGTCACAAGCCTTTCACGTGATCACTGTCTGTTACTAGCCTTTCCTGCTGACCTAAGCGTTATTCCCTACGTACACGACAAGTATTGAGAAGTCCTCAAGTGTCATTTGTGAATACCAATTTAGATCTTCCTCAACCACAAATTGAGTTACCCATTGCAACAGAGTTTGATTCTCCCAGAGATGATAATCATTCCGCATATGTTAATCTCACCCTAGCAGAGTTGGGGTTAAATGTAAATAACCTGTATAGATGAATAATATAGTTTAAATTGTATTTCAACTGTGTGCTACAATATCAACTTAGTATTATTCAAGAAATTTTTTTTTGTGTTCACGTTCTCTCCGAATTCTGAGATTTAACAGTACTAGATTTGAGTGCATCGAATCTGCCTTGTCTGTTCATCACTTCCTTTTTTGTAAATATATTTCCTCAGAATCCGTAGATCACATGAATATAGATCGATCGATCAATTTTTTTTTTATCTCTTTTATTGTAATATTCCAACGTTGAGCCTATTAATTCCTATGAATTATGATATATCATACCTAGTAATGCATTACAATAAGATTCATTATATTGATTTCCATCCCAATAATATCCTTATGTATAGATATACAGTGGACCCCTGGTTATCAGCCATAATTCGTTCCAGAATGCTGTTCGAGTGCCATTACCGAACAAATTTTTTCACATAAGGAATAATGTAAATTAGATTAGTCCTTTTAGACCCCCAAAAATACACTTACAAATGCACTTACAAAAATACACTTACATAATTGTTTGAGTTTGAAGCAGTACGAAATCCGGGGGTCCACTGTATGTTCAACTGAACTGTTGTGTACTTTATCATTGTATAGAATCAGCCCAGAGCCGTACGCCTGTCGCCTCTAGTTTGTATTAGCTGTATGTCGGGACGCCATACATAACATGACCGAGCTGTCAGTAATAGTACTTATGTTCAGTAGTAGTAATTGTAACTTACCAACCGTTAGTTGAGTCACAAGCCTTTCACATGATCACTGTCCGTTACTAGCCTTTCCTGCTGACCTAAGCGATGTCAGAGGTCAGCCTTTGAATATGAGTGCCCCTCACCCACAGGAGAGTCAGTCCCAGTCTAGAGAGCAGAGAGAGTAGTCAGGCAAGGCGACACAGGCTCTCGAGTATACTCCCATTTTCGCCAATATACCAGTTATTATCCAACAACGTTTGTGTTTATTACCCAATCCATCGACAAGAACCCCACATGACAGTCTGTCCCAGCTGCTCTACCCTGTTTCATTCTACCCTCTGCCTCATTCACTGGCTCATATTATGTCTACCTGATATTGTTCCTCACTGCCCAGTGCATGATTAACATTAAACAACTCCTCAGATATTTTTTTCTTTTTATGCATCACAAAATATGGCTTATTATTTGTTTCATATTCATCGGCTGTATGTTTTTTCCTGGATGTAATGTAATGATGTATTTTTTCAGGATGATCTACGCAAAGACTGCCGATTGATGGAATTCAATAATTTTGCTAATCGATGTCTTTTGCTCGACCCTGAGTCAAGAAAACGGGATCTCCATATCAGAACCTATGTAAGTAGTGTTAATAAAACTCTAATAATGTAAGGAGTAATAAAACACTAGTACTTAATTTTATACTGATGGGCTTAATTTGTTCATAGAATCAATACTGTGAAATATTTGGTGTTTTATATGCTGGCTGGTATTTTTTATTATTAAACTCTGAGCTCTCCTTTATTATATAATTTCATAAACTCTCCTTTATTGTATGTGTTCATAAACTCTTCTTTATTGTATACTTTCATAAACTCTCACTTAAAATATCGCAAATATTATTTTAACTTGTAACTCATACCAGAGAAGGTAATGACTAAGGACAGGGAGAAGGTATAACAGATGACAAGTAGGAAGATATAACGAAGGACAGAGGAAGGTATAACGGAGGACAGGAAGGAAAGTATAATGGAAGACAGGGATTATTTCCATGATCGTAACAATAACAAACCATTCTCGATTTAATGACCTTTGTCCATTAAATCTGAAAATCAGTTTGCTCAGCAGATATCAACAATAATAGTTCTGGTTAAATCTAGGATTGTCTGTAATTATAATAATAATAATGGACAATTCTGATTTAACAGATTTCGTCAAAATCAATTTACCTAGCAGGCTATAACAATAATGGACAAGTCTTGATTTAACAGACTTTGTATTCTCTGGGTCTTGTCTGGATACAGATTTTGCCTGTAAATTAAAAAATCCTCTAAATCGGTGTCCAGTAAATCAAGGTGATAATGCATTTGCAAATTTATTGACTTCAGAAGTATAGTGGACCTCCGGATTTCGTACTGCTCCCAACTCGAAAAATTATGTAAGTGTATTTTTGGGGGTCTGAAACAGACTAATCTAATTTACATTCGTCCTTATGGGAACAAATTCATTCGGTAATGGCACTTGAACAGCCTTCTGGAAAGAATTATTAACGAAATCCGGGGTCCACTGTATACTAGTACAGTGGTCCCTCGGTTTTCGTGTATCTCTGTTTTCGTGTATTTCAGTTTTCGTGTAGTTTTTTCGTGGAAAATTGCCCTCTGTTTTCGTGTGTTCCCTCCGTTTTCGTGCTCGGTCGGGAACCCTGTCCAGTGCCCAGCGCATATGCAAGCCCGCCTCCCACGCACATTCTCAGGCAGTGTAGCATTGTTTCTGGTTGAGTGAACATTATCCTGCGAGTTCATACAAAACATTTCTTAACAATCCATTGTTTTTGGCCCTTGATTATTGTGTGTGACTGCTAAATAAGCCACCACGGGCCCAAAGATAGCTCCTAGTGTCAGTCCTTTGGTAAAGAAAGTGAGGAACACCATAGAATTAAAGAAAGAAATCGTAGCAAATTGGTGAGAGGCAGTGGTGATGAGAGGCAGTGATGATGGGAGGCAGTGGTGGTGAGAGGCAGTGGTGATGGGAGGCAGTGGTGGTGAGAGGCAGTGGTGATGAGAAGCAGTGGTGAGAGGCAGTGGTGATGAGAGGCAATGGTGGTGAGAGGCAGTGGTGATGAGAGGCAATGGTGGTGAGAGGCAGTGGTGGTAAGAGGCAGTGGTGGTGAGACAGTGGTGATGTGAGGCAGTGGTGGTGAGACAGTGGTGATGTGAGGCAGTGGTGGTGAGAGGCAGTGGTGGTAAGAGGCAGTGGTGGTAAGAGGCAGTGGTGGTGAGAGGCAGTGGTGATGAGAGGCAGTGGTGGTGAGAGGCAGTGGTGGTAAGAGGCAGTCTTAATGTAGAGTCAGAGGTGAGTAAACAAGATTAAATGAATAAACGAGAGAGAATGAGAGTGTAGAAGTTTCGGTAGTTTTGTCAACAAACCAGTTGTTGTTGCTGCTGTTGTTGTTGTTACCAGCCAGCCTGGACAGGAATGATTTCTGTTCACACCTTGAAGCGACTGGAAAGAAGCGGTGGTAGAGGCGGTGATGAGAGGCAGTGGTGGTGAGAGGCAGTGGTGGTGAGAGGCAGTGGTGGTGAGAGGCAGTGGTAGTGAGAGGCAGTGGTGGTGAGAGGCAGTGGTGGTGAGAGGCAGTGGTGGTGAGAGGCAGTGGTAGTGAGAGGCAGTGGTGGTGAGAGGCAGTGGTGATGAGAGGCAGTGGTAGTGAGAGGCAGTGGTGGTGAGAGGCAGTGGTGATGAGAGGCAGTGGTGATGAGAGGCAGTGGTGGTGAGACAGTGGTGATGAGAGGCAGTGGTGGTGAGAGGCAGTGGTGATGAGAGGCAGTGGTGGTGAGAGGCAGTGGTGGTGAGAGGCAGTGGTGGTGAGACAGTGGTGATGAGAGACAGTGGTGGTGAGAGGCAGTGGTGGTGAGAGGCAGTGGTGGTGAGAGGCAGTGGTGGTGAGAGGCAGTGGTGATGAGAGGCAGTGGTGGTGAGACAGTGGTGATGAGGCAGTGGTGATGAGAGACTGGTGGTGAGAGGCAGTGGTGGTGAGAGGCAGTGGTGGTGAGAGGCAGTGGTGGTGAGAGGCAGTGGTAGTGAGAGGCATTGGTGGTGAGAGGCAGTGGTGGTGAGAGGCAGTGGTGGTGAGAGGCAGTGGTAGTGAGAGGCAGTGGTGGTGAGAGGCAGTGGTGATGAGAGGCAGTGGTGATGAGAGGCAGTGGTGATGAGAGGCAGTGGTGGTGAGAGGCAGTGGTGGTGAGAGGCAGTGGTGATGAGAGGCAGTGGTGGTGAGAGGCAGTGGTGGTGAGAGGCAGTGGTGGTGAGAGGCAGTGGTGGTGAGAGGCAGTGGTAGTGAGAGGCAGTGGTAGTGAGAGGCAGTGGTGGTGAGAGGCAGTGGTGGTGAGAGGCAGTGGTGGTGAGAGGCAGTGGTAGTGAGAGGCAGTGGTGGTGAGAGGCAGTGGTGATGAGAGGCAGTGGTGGTGAGACAGTGGTGATGAGAGGCAGTGGTGGTGAGAGGCAGTGGTGATGAGAGGCAGTGGTGGTGAGAGGCAGTGGTGGTGAGAGGCAGTGGTGGTGAGACAGTGGTGATGAGAGACAGTGGTGGTGAGAGGCAGTGGTGGTGAGAGGCAGTGGTGGTGAGAGGCAGTGGTGATGAGAGGCAGTGGTGGTGAGACAGTGGTGGTGAGGCAGTGGTGATGAGAGACTGGTGGTGAGAGGCAGTGGTGGTGAGAGGCAGTGGTGGTGAGAGGCAGTGGTAGTGAGAGGCAGTGGTGGTGAGAGGCAGTGGTGGTGAGAGGCAGTGGTGGTGAGACAGTGGTGATGAGGCACAGTGGTGGTGAGAGGCAGTGGTGGTGAGAGGCAGTGGTGGTGAGAGGCAGTGGTGGTGAGAGGCAGTGGTGGTGAGAGGCAGTGGTGATGAGAGGCAGTGGTGGTGAGAGGCAGTGGTGGTGAGAGGCAGTGGTGGTGAGAGACAGTGGTGATGAGAGGCAGTGGTGGTAAGAGGCAGTCTTAATGTAGAGTGAGAGGTGAGTAAACAAGATTAAATGAATAAACGAGAGAGAATGAGAGTGTAGAAGTTTCGGTAGTTTTGTCAACAAACCAGTTGTTGTTGTTGTTGTTGCTGCTGTTGTTGTTACCAGCCAGCCTGGACAGGAATGATTTCTGTTCACACCTTGAAGCGACTGGAAAGAAGTGATCTAATGCAGTTAGCATTACAAACTCCGTTTTCTCTTATACTAATGCGTCTGAAGGAGGAAAGAATAGGAAGATGTTTTCATAGCTGGACCGAGTATGCCCGCCACCACATTCGTAATGAGACACATATTTTATTCATTCTAGAGTGTATATCACATTTTTATGTTATTTATATTGTTTATTATGTCATATTAAATGAATTGTGATAGATAAATAAGCCGTAGAGCTGATATTAGTGTCAAATTAAAGCATTTTGTCCTGCCTCCCAACAATAAACTTGCCTCCCTCTCTCCTCTCCATCTTCCATACACCAACAAGAGTCGCCAATAAAAGTAAGTGTGATGTTAAATGTTCATTTATACATGTTATTAGTGCTTTATATTTATTTGTTATTCTTTTCTATATGTAAATCTATATTTAATCTCTAAAAAATTATTTTTTGTTAATACTCCTGGGTGTCTGAAACGGATTAATTGAATTTCCATTATTTCTTATGGGGAAAATGGCTTCAGTTTTCGTGTGTTTCAGTTTTAGTGCATCCCTCAGGAACGGATTAAACACGAAAACCGAGGGACCACTGTAACGAGTTTACACAGTCATGAATTCAGTCACTAAAACATTACAATGTGTTATTTACAATACCCAGTAACTAGCAAGATATGATTGAATTTAGACAAGTTACACTGGTTATGAGTTATTCAAAATAGGCAAAATAAAGGTATTTTTCCAGAATGGGCTGGTAATATGGCACTGTATAAAATTCTGACACATTTCTTGAACATTGATGAGTGAATTGTCTCTGAATTCATAAATTTTATTACATTCCAGCTTATAATGATGCAGGATGTGATAATAGTTTCTTTGCCAGTTTTTTTTTAATTATATCTACATCAAATGTTGATGCACACTCTCAGAAGTACTTGTAGCCCAGTCAAAGCAAAGCAATAGTGGCATCCAAGAATCTGATAATTTTATTGAATGCTCCAATCCTATCATACCTGTGTCTGACTTCTGACATGAGCATGACTCAATTGACACACAGAGTTATGAGCATTTATGGATGATTGGGAATCACTTACAAAGTGTCAACTTTAAATACATGGACACATTTGGGTGCAAGGGATATAACAAACAATTCAGTTTAAAGAGTGGAAGCTCAGTTATTGATGCATTCTTCAACTTCCACATTGAAACCATCAATGTGGAAGTTGTATGACATGTGGCACTACCAACTGTATAAGTGATGAACAGAACCATCAATATACATAATTTGTTGAAGCCAATGCTGCATGGCAAAGGCATCAGTACAGTTTAAGGCATCATGCTTAGCTTCAAGACAAAACTTTGATGAAGAGTTACTCCTTATTTCTACAGCTCATTCCCACCTTGCTGGAAATCTCAGAAAAGAGAGTGGACTAATATCCTCTTTCAATAGCTCTTAAATAAAGACACACTTCCCATATTTTTATAGCCCTATATGACACTAGAATCAAAACAGGATATGAAAGAACATTTTATTATAATTTGCAGAGCTAACCATAGCCACACTACAGTACCTCTAGGTTCTAAAGCTCATAATTGTATGCAACTAACACTCATAGGCTTCTCCAGTGCAGAGTTCCACTGTCTCACTTTTCTCATCATCCAGTAGAGTTCAAAAGTGATTTTTGTTGTCACTATGAATACTTTATTAGAACTATTGTTAAAACCCTTTCTCCTGTATACATTACTAAATTTAAAAAGTTTCGTTTTTCTTTTTAGGTCACCCTGCCTCGGTGGGATGCAGCCAGTTTGTTGGAAAAAAATATTGTCAACTTAATAGATCTAAATAGTCTAGTACAAAATGTATAACTCATTAGAAATTCTTATTTTTCTTAATTTCTATAAAAAATGTAACTACTTTTATATTTACATGTATCATTTGGAGTATCTAACATACTTTGCTAGTATACAAGTATAATGTATTCTTTCTAGGCTGTTGTACCATTAAATGAGGAATGTGGTTTAATTGAGTGGATACAGAACCTGCATGGTTTGCGGCAGATTCTTCATACACTCTACAGAGATTCTGGCATTTTTATGTCAGCCCAGGAATTAAAACAAAGTATGTGTAAGCTAGACACACCCCTGGCTACTAAGAGAGATGTCTTCTTGAACAAGCTGGTCCCAAGGCACCCTCCAGTCTTTGCCACTTGGTTCCTCCGAACTTTCCCAGACCCTCAAGCATGGTGAGAAATCTAAGCCCAGTTTTCTCTACTTGTTTCTATATTTGTATAATTTCTAGCTAGTGCTGACTCACCCCATGAGAAAAAGAAATGGTAACTAGTTTATTGTCCAAGCTGGATAAAAATGTCATCATAAGTTTCATTCTCCTATGATGGGTTATTTGTGTATTACATCAATATTATTATAATTATTATTATAATGTTATGAATGAAAAGAAGTTGGATGTCCTGGCCCTAAGCGAAACAAAGCTGAAGAGGGTAGGCGAGTTTCAGTGGGGAGAAATAAATGGGATTAAGTCAGGAGTATCTGAGAGAGTTAGAGCTAAGGAAGGGGTAGCAATAATGTTGAAGGATGAGTTATGGAAGGAGAGAGGAAATATAAATGTGTAAATTCAAGGATTATGTGGATTAAAATAAGGGTCGGATGTGAAAAGTGGGTCATATTAAGCGTGTATGCACCTGGAGAAGAGAGGAGTGTAGAGGAGAGAGAGAGAGATTTTGGGAGATGTTAAGCGAATGTATAGGAACTTTTGAACCAAGTGAGAGAGTAATTGTAGTAGGGGACCTAAATGCTAAAGTAGGAGAAACATGTTGAGAGGGTGTGGTAGGTAAGTTTGGGGTGCCAGGTGTAAATGATAATGGGAGCCCTTTGATTGAACTTTGTATAGAAAGGGGTTTAGTTAAAGGTAATACATATTTTAAGAAAAAGAGGATAAATAAGTATACAAGATATGATGTAGGGTGTAATGACAGTAGTTTGTTGGACTACGTATTGGTAGATAAAAGACTTTTGAGTAGACTTCAGGATGT
Organism: Cherax destructor; assembly: GCA_009830355.1. Lineage (NCBI taxonomy): Eukaryota > Metazoa > Arthropoda > Malacostraca > Decapoda > Parastacidae > Cherax > Cherax destructor. The sequence continues at coordinate 17,859 of WNWK01004682.1, forward strand.
ACATGTTTATAGAGGGGCCACAGATATATCAGATCACTTTTTAGTTGTAGCTAAAGTGGGAGTAAAAGGTAGATGGGATACAAGGAAAATAGAAGCAGTAAGTAAGAGAGAGGTGAAGGTTTATAAACTAAAAGAGGAGGCAGTTAGGGTAAGATATAAACAACTATTGGAGGATAGATGGGTTAGTGAGAGTGTAGGCAATGGGGTCGAAGATGTATGGGGTAGGTTAAAGAATGTAGTGTTAGAGTGTTCAGCAGAAGTTTGTGGTTACAGGAAAGTGGGTGCAGGAGGGAAGAAGAGCGATTGGTGGAATGATGATGTAAAGAGAGTAGTAAGGGAGAAAAAGTTAGCATATGAGAGGTTTTTACAAAGTAGAAGTGATGCAAGGAGGGAAGAGTATATGGAGAGAAAAAGAGAGGTTAAGAGAGTGGTGAAGCAATGTAAAAAGAGAGCAAATGAGAGAGTGGGTGAGATGTTATCAACAATTTTTTTTGAAAATAAGAAAAAGTTTTGGAGTGAGATTAATAAGTTGAGGAAGCCTAGGGAACAAATGGATTTGACAGTTAAAAATAGGAGAGGAGAGTTATTAAATGGAGAGTTAGAGGTATCGGGAAGATGGAGGGAATATTTTGAGGAGTTGTTAAATGTTGATGAAGACAGGGAAGCTGTGATTTCGTGTATAGGGCAAGGAGGAATAACATCTTGTAGGAGTGTGGAAGAGCCAGTTGTGAGTGTGGAGGAAGTTCGTGAGGCAGTGGGTAGAATGAAAGTGGGTAAGGCAGCTGGGATTGATGGGATAAAGATAGAAATGTTAAAAGCAGGCAGGGATATAGTTTTGGAGTGGTTGGTGCTATTATTTAATAAATGTATGGAAGAGGGTAAGGTACCTAGGGACTGGCAGAGAGCGTGTATTGTTTCTTTGTATAAAGGCAAAGGGAACAAAAGAGAGTGCAAAAATTATAGGGAATAAGTCTGTTGAGTATACCAGGTAAAGTGTATGGTAGTTATTATTGAAAGAATTAAGAGTAAGACGGAGAGCAGGATAGCAGATGAACAAGGGGGCTTTAGGAAAGGTAGGGGTGTGTAGACCAAGTGTTTACAGTGAAACATATAGGTGAACAGTATTTAGATAAGGGTAAAGAGGTTTTTGTGGCATTTATGGATTTGGAAAAGGCGTATCATAGGGTGGATAGGGGGGCAATGTGGCAGATGTTGCAGGTGCATGGAATAGGAGGTAGGTTACTGAAAGCAGTGAAGAGCTTTTATGAGGATAGTGAGGCTCAGGTTAGAGTGTGTAGGAGAGAGGGAGATTGTTTCCCAGTAAAAGTAGGCCTTAGACAAGGATGTGTGATGTCACCGTCGTTGTTCAATATATTTATAGATGGAGTTGTAAGAGAAGTGAATGCGAGGGTCTTGGCAAGAGGTGTGGGGTTAAAAGACAAAGAATCAAATACAAAGTGGGAGTTGCCACAGTTGCTTTTTGCTGATGACACTGTGCTTTTGGGGGATTCTGAAGAGAAGTTGCAGAGGTTGGTGGATGAATTTGGTAGGGTAAGTAAAAGAAGAAAGTTGAAAGTGAATATAGGAAAGAGTAAGGTGATGAGGATAACAAAAAGATTAGGTGACAAAAGATTGGATATCAGATTGGAGGGAGAGAGTATGGAGGAGGTGAATGTATTCAGATATTTGGGAGTGGACATGTCAGCAGATGGGTCTATGAAGGATGAGGTGAATCATAGAATTGATGAGGGGAAAAGGGTGAGTGGTGCACTTCGGAGTCTGTGGAGACAAAGAACTTTGTCCATGGAAGTAAAGAGGGGAATGTATGAGAGTATAGTTATACCAACACTCTTATATGGGTGTGAAGCATGGGTGATGAATGTTGCAACGAGGAGAAGGCTGGAGGCAGTGGAGATGTCATGTTTGAGATCAATGTGTGGTGTGAATATAATGCAGAGAATTCGGAGTTTGGGAATTAGGAGGAGGTGCGGGATTACCAAAACTATTATCCAGAGGGCTGAGGAGGGATTGTTGAGGTGGTTCGAACATGTAGAGAGAATGGAACGAAACAGAATGACTTCAAGAGTGTATAAATCTGTAGTGGAGGGAAGGCGGGGTAGGGGTCAGCCTAGGAAAGGTTGGAGGGAGGGGGTAAAAGAGGTTTTGTGTGGTAGGGGTTTGGATTTCCAGCAAGCATGCGTGAGCATATTTGATAGGAGTGAGTGGAGACAAATGGTATTTAATACTTGACGTGCTGTTGGAGTGTGAGCAAAGTAACATTTATGAAGGGATTCAGGGAAACCGGCAAGCCGGACTTGAGTCCTGGAGATGGGAAGTACAGTGTCTGCACTCTGAAGGAGGGGTGTTAATGTTGCAGTTTTATAACTGTAGTGTAAGGCACCCCTCTGGCAAGACAGTGATGGAGTGAATGATGATGAAAGTTTTTCTTTTTCGGGCCACCCTGCCTTGGTGGGAATCGGCCGATGTGTTAATAATAAAAAATAAATAAATAATGGGGGAGCGCGAAACCCATAGGATTATACAGCGCATGTGGGGGTATGGAAGGTATTCAGGCTCAATTCAGGGAACTGGAGAACAGATCCAATTCCCTATATCAGGAGCCCCTCACCAATGTCATGGAACTTCCCTTGAGGGGATTACATCAATATATATATACAGTGGACCCCCGGTTAACGGCCTGCTCCAAACACTAACAATTATGTAAGTGTATTTTTGTAAGTGCTTTTGTAAGTGTATGTTTGGGGGTCCAAAAGGACTAATCTAATTTACATTATTCCTTATGTTAATAAATTCGTTCGGTAACGGCACTTGAACAGCATTCTGGAACGAATTATGGCCGTTAACCGGGGGTCCACTGTATATGTATATGCCATCAAAGTAACAATATTCAACATTGGCCTTATTATTGTCATATGTAGCTAGTACAAAATAGATTCATTCTACTCTCAAATGAGAGGTAAAGATTAACTGAAAAAATTATAGCAGTGTGATCATTTTTGTTGTTATGGTTGGTAGGAAACGTATCAGTGATACCTTCTGGCTATTTGTTTTTTGTACCCGTAGGTATAACTGCAGTGCCACTTGTTCTGATATCACTAATATTGTTCCTCAAGTAAGTTTTCATCAGTCTCAAGCAGGAAAAACTACATTCACATTTTTTTTTTTCAACGAACCGTCCGTATCCCACCAAATCAGGGTGACCTAAAAAGAAAAACAAAACTCTCTCTAACCCTTAAACTGTCCAAACGTAGATCTGCGTTTGGTCGCGTAGTGCTCCGAACATAGATCTACTTTTTTTTACATGCTTTCTTATAGAGAAAATCAAGGTCGGAGCACTACGCACATAAACGTAGATCTACGTTTGGACAGTTTAAAGGTTAAATTTAGCAATGTATACAGAAGAAGGGGTTACTAGCCCCTTGCTCCCGGCATTTTAGTCGCCTCGTACGACACACATGGCTTACAAAGGAATAATTCTGTTCTGCTTCCCTGTGGAGACATTCAGAATTGACTGGCTTAATTTGAATACTATTTTTTCATCAGAGTGGGCTTTGGGGAGCCAAATAAAATTATGAGGTGGCTGAAGGAAATTGTGGAGGGCTTAAGCCCTTCCTTAGTGTTGCCACAGAATGTGAATAAGGTCTAATAGTGGGATGTAATGTGACCAGCTAGAGACTTGATTCATGGAGTTGGGAAGTATACAGTAAGTGCACTTTAAAAGTGAAGTGGGAACATGATGACATCAGTATTGAATGTTGGGAGATCTGTTCCATTTTGGAATGTGAACCTGCGAGTAAGTGTTGGTGAATGTATTTCATTTTGGTGGGAAAAGTAGAAATATACATGACCAGCAATTTTATAATAGTAGTGTTAATAAAGTGTTCTGGATCTTATTATTTGGCCATGACAAGATTAGAAATACCCTTAGTAGTATTAAATGTATAGAAATTGAGCTGAGGGGGTGCATTCAAACTATAGAGAATAAACATTACAGTGGACCCCCGGTTTACGTTATTAACTCGTTCCAGAATGCTGTTCAAGTACCGTTACTAAACGAATTTGTTCCCATAAGGAATAATGTAAATTAGATTAGTCCTTTTAGACCCCCCAAAAATACACTTACATAATTGTTCGAGTTTGGAGCCTAACGTAAACCAGGGGTCCACTGTATTATAGTATGACTCATTATGTTAAGTAAAAGGACACAAATGCAACTAATGTGACATTTTATTGTGGCAACGTTTCGCTCTCCAGGAGCTTTTTCAAGCCGTTACAAACGATATATGGACACAGATGGTATATATATATACTCTCCAAGTGAGGTGTAATACTAGTGGTAGTAGAAGTAGTAGTGATATAAGTCGTAGTAGTAGTAGTAATACAATAAGGTAGAACAATCAATTTTGCACATGAGTAAAAGGTGATAAAACAATTACATGGGTAGTATAAAATAGGTTAGACAAATATTTCTAAAGTATTTGCACAAGCTAACACTAGAGTCGCCATCGCTTCCAGTACTTCTATAAAGGATCTAACCAGGACAAAATCCAAGCACCTTGAACCAGTCAACGCAGGGGTCTACACTATACCCTGTGGAGGCTGTGACAGAATTTATGTAGGAGAAACAGCAAGAAACCTCGAAACACACCTCAATGAACACATTAATGCATGTAGGAACGATAACCTGAACAACGCCTGCGTACAACACCGAAATTCCAACAATCATCTCATGAAATTCAAAGACGCCCGACTAGTAATCAAAGAAACTAATTTCCGTAGACGCAAGTGCCTTGAATCAGCACTTATCGCTGTTTCTAACACAATTAAACAAAACAAAGGCAGCTTCACCATCTCTGAAGTCTTAGCAAGAATCCTCCTGAAAACAGCGAACCCTACCATCACATAGTCTTTCCTGCTAATTCAACACAAGCACATCGTAGATGTGGAACACTCCTACAGGCCTTCTCTATTCCAACCTCCAGAAGAAATATTTGTCTAACCTATTTTATACTACCCATGTAATTGTTTTATCACCTTTTACTCATGTGCAAAATTGATTGTTCTACCTTATTGTATTACTACTACTTCTTCTTTTCTTTCAACACGTTGGCCGTTTCCCACCGAAGCAGGGTGGCCCAAAAGAAAAAAACGAAAGTTTCTCCTTTTACATTTAGTAATATATACAGGAGAAGGGGTTGCTAGCCCCTTTCACCCGGCATTTTAGTCGCCTCTTACGACACGCATGGCTTACGGAGGAAGAATTCTGTTCCACTTCCCCATGGAGATAAGAGGAAATAAGAACAAGAACTAATAAGAAAATAGAAGAAAACCCAGAGGGGTGTGTATATATATGCTTGTACATGAATGTGTAGTGTGACCTAAGTGTAAGGAGAAGTAGCAAGATGTACCTGAAATCTTGCATGTTTATGAGACAGAAAAAAGACACCAGCAATCCTACCATCATGTAAAACAATTACAGGCTTTTGTTTTACACTCACTTGGCAGGACGGTAGTACCTCCCTGGGCGGTTGCTGTCTACCAACCTACTACCTAGGATTACTACTACTACTACGACTTATATCACTACTACTTCTACTACCACTAGTATTACACCTCACTTGGAGAGTATATATATACCATCTGTGTCCATATATCGTTTGTAACGGCTTGAAAAAGCTCCTGGAGAGCGAAACGTTGCCACAATAAAATGTCACATTAGTTGCATTTGTGTCCTTTTACTTAACATATTGTCGGTAATTCTACCAATATTATTACATGACTCATTATGTGCTTCTGTAATCTTGTGACTACCACCTAATCTGGTGTATTAAAAGTATATTTAGCAGTGATGAACTACTGTAGTAGAATAAGGGAATATTTTTGGGTTGAGGGGAAGAGTATACATTCTGTTATGGTAAAGCTATAAAATTGTCAGTTTTTTTGGCTTACCCTTCTCCAAATGAAAGGTATTTTTATGATGTGAACATGTTCATGGAATAATTATAGTGATTAATTGTCCACAAGGGTTTAGCTCTTTTGTGAATATTATAATAATAAACCTGGGAATGTTTCATAATTTTTTCATAAAAGCTGTTTCTTAATTTCAGGTTAAGAGCAAGACTTGGCTATTGTCGCACCACAGCTGTCATGTCCATGGTGGGCTACATCCTTGGTCTGGGAGATAGACATGGGGAAAATATTCTTTTTGATGCCTCCTGTGGTGACACCGTTCACGTAGATTTCAACTGTCTCTTCAATAAGGTTAATAGTGTTTTGTAGTTTGCCACAGCATAACATATATAAACAGATTTACACAGACTTTGCAAGGACATTTGACAAATGCAATCATGGGGTGATAGCACACAAAATGAGGGCCATACATATTACAGGGAAGGTAGGCAGATAGATTTTCGGGTTCCTAACACAAAGAACACAAAAAGTAGTAAACAGAGTAAAATCCAGCATCAGCACAGTAAAAAAGCTCAGTTCCCCAAGGTATTGTCCTAGCATCACTGCTGTTTCTCATCCTCATAGCAGATTTAGATAAAAACACCCATCAGTTTTGTATCATTTACAGATGACACTAAAATAAGCATGAAAGTCGCTATGGTAGAAGTCACTGAAAAATTACAGGAAGATATAAGCAGTGTTTTCCAGTAGGCAGTGGAGAACAACATGATGTTCATTGGTGATAAGTTCCAACTTCTTAGGTATGGAAAGAATGAAGAACTCAAAAGGAACACTGTATACAAAACTCAAGAGGATCATCATATAGAAAGGAACACGTGAAAGACTTGGGAATAACTATGATGGCTGATCTTTCTTTCAAAGAACATAATAAGACGAAGGTCATGACAGCCAGGAGAATGACAGGGTGGGTATTGAGAACCTTCAAAACAAGGGAAATAATACCAGTGGTGACACTTTTCAAATTGCTAGTGCTCCCTCATTTGGAATATTGCTCAAGTGTTGATGGCCCCATTCAAGGCAGGAGAAATATCAGAGCTGGAACCAATACAGAGATCATTTACAGCCTGCATAGAGCAAGTAAAGCATTTAAATTACTGGAAATGCCTTAGTCTTGAATATGTACTCACAGAAGAGGAGAGAAAGATACATAATAATATACATAAGAACATAAGAATGGAGGAACACTGCAGAAGGCTTACTGGCCCATACAAGGCAGGTTGAGTACCTGGAAGGTACACAAGCAAAGGTACTGGAGTGAAAGATATGGAAGTGCAAAATAATGCAGTGAAAAGCAGGGGTACGTTTGGACCAATAAGGGAACACTGTCAACATTCGTGGTCCCAAGTTATTCAATGTTACCAGAAGATATCAGAAACACTGTTAGAACAAGTATAGATGTTTTCAAGAGAAAACTGGACAAGTATCTTCACCAGGTGCCAAATCAATCAGGCTGTGATGGATATGTGGGCTGGCAGGCCTCCAGCAGTAACAGCCTGATTGACCAGGCTAGCACCAGATGAGCCTTGCCCATGGCCAGGCTCCAGGAGTAGGAAGACTCGGAACTCAAAGGTATATCAAAGTTATACACACATGCATATTACAGTAGTTCCAAACACAAATAGGTACTGTGTTTGCTGGCACACTGTAACACTTTTTTTTTAAATGCCCTAAAATATCACAGAAAGTAAACAAAGACCACCAGTCTGAATTACTATAGGGAACTGCACATACTCTGATATCCTTAAATATATGTGACCAACACAGGCTTTTCTTTTATACATCATATTTACCATACTTCTCTTATAATACACTGATAACTCAGTCCTCTTTTTAATTCTTCCACTGGTGAATTTAAAGTATAGTATTATTATAGAACCATGAACTGTATAATGAGTGACTTGGCTCTGATTATTGGAGAGATCATCAGAGTAAAAGCAGTTTTAACCTTACTTTTATCAATTTAATATTTTCAGGGTGAAAGCTTTGACTGGCCTGAACGTGTACCATTCCGCCTGACGCACAACATGGTAAATGCGATGGGACCTACAGGTCATGAGGGCATCTATAGAAAGACTTGTGAGGTGAGACCCCTCTATCTTTGTCACTGTCCATCTGTCATATCTCACATTTTGAAACAATTTTTTAAGAGGTTGTTACGTCAGAGCATTCTATGGGCCTGTTTTGCCCCGTCGTAACAAGTTATTTAATTAAGCTTTGATTGTTTCATCGTTAGAGAAAATCATTATAGTATTAGGGTAATTTTTAGGAGATTGACCCAAGCAAGTAACATTTGAGAAATTTAATATAAAAGAATTCATATAATTATTCAGTGTATGGTATAAAGTTATCTCTATTGCCGTGTAATACATCATGATAAACTTTATTCGAAAACAGTCGACATATGACTTTACTTGTTTCTGTACAATAATCATACTCAATGACATGAGTTTTATACAAATAATATTTTACATTAACGTTTCGCAATACAATAACTGAGACTATTACCTCAATAAGGCAGAGAAGTATAAAATATTAATTGAAACATCAAATACATTTTCTTGACAATAATTCAGAATACTGACAAAAGCTCAGCTAATACAAGCTATCACCGTAAGTCGTGGATGAATAGACAATTTTCAAACCATACTAGGGACTTAACAAACCCTCTTAAAGGTGGAATAACTTCCCAAGCCTACTCCAAAGAGCGTATGACTACTCTTGTGAAAGTCATTGAACCTACTCCTGGTCAGGAGTGGATGTGTGAACCTACTGACGATCGTCAATGTTTGGTGAAACGACGTCATGTAGGTCACGTGACTGAGGGAGGGGAGACCGGCCACTACCTAAACAGGTACCCGGCAGTATGACTAGTGGTCTCACACTACATGAACACCACAGTAAAATGTAACATCCTACCTACAACATAGCTAAATCAAATAATAGTATAAAGTAAGACATTTTCGTTTTAGCTAATAACGGAAATATCTCCAATATACCATTATGATAAAAATACACACAATATAAAATGTTGGTCAAGGGTATACCCGTAACAGAGGTGTGGGGTTAAAAGATAAAGAATCTAACACAAAGTGGGAGTTGTCGCAGTTGCTCTTTGCTGATGACACTGTGCTTTTGGGAGATTCTGAAGAGAAGTTGCAGAGGTTGGTTGATGAGTTTGGTAGGGTATGTAAAAGAAGAAAATTAAAAGTAAATATAGGAAAAAGTAAGGTGATGAGGATAACAAAAAAATTAGGTAACGGAAGAGTGGATATCAGACTGGAGTGAGAGAGTATGGAGGAGGTGAATGTATCAGATATTTAGGAGTGGACGTGTCAGCGGATGGGTCTATGAAAGATGAGGTAAATCATAGAATTGACGAGGGGAAAAAGGTGAGTGGGGCACTGAGGAGTTTGTGGAGACAGAGAAGTTTATCCATGAAAGCAAAGAGGGGAATGTATGAGAGTATAGTTATACCAACACTCTTGTATGGGTGTGAGGCATGGGTTGTGAATGTTGCAACAAGGAGAAGGCTGGAGGCAGTGGAGATGTCGTGTCTAAGGGCAATGTGTGGTGTGAATATAATGCAGAGAATCCGTAGTTTGGAGATTAGGAGGAGGTGTGGGATTACCAAAACTATTATCTAGAGAGCTGAGAATGGGTTATTGAGATGGTTTGGACACATAGAGAGGATGGAACTAAATAGAATGACTTCGAGAGTGTATAGATCTGTAGTGGAGGGAAGGCGGGGTAGGGGTCGGCCTAGGAAAGGTTGGAGGGAGGGGGTAAAGGAGGTTTTGTGTGCAAGGGGCTTATACTTCCAGCAAGTGTTCGTGAGTGTGTTAGATAGGAGTGAATAGAGACAAATGGTTTTTAGGACTTGACATGCTGTTGGAGTGTGAACAAGATAACATTTATGAAAGGATTCAGGGAAACCGGCAGGCCGGACTTGATTCCTGGAGATGGGAAGTACAGTGCCAGCACTCTGAAGGAGGGATGTTAATGTTGCAGTTTTATAACTGTAGTGTAGGCATGCCTCTGGCAAGACAGTGATGGAGTGAATGATGATGAAAGTTTTTCTTTTTCGAACCACCCTGCCTTGGTGGGAAACGGCCGATGTGTTAAATAAAAAATAATAAATAATTTTTAAATCACATCAGGTCTCCAATAATCCATCCCTCCTCATACATTTGATGATAATACAAGAACTACAAAATTTTATGGAAATTAAATATTTACTTTGTGTCTCGTAGTCCAAAATTGGTGTGCTACGAGAAACTACAGTTGTGAACTATTGAGTAAAAGTCATCATGCCCATTATTAACATTTTCTTTATGATAATGATAAATGTGATAATTCACATTTAATTAATGTGTAACAAGATAAGTTGTCAACTTTTATTTACAAAGCAAAGTTAACTTGTCATGCAATTAGCATTTTATTATTATTACAGTATTATGCTTATTATTTTATTTACCCTACCTAGTAAATTCATATTATTCTACATGTATACACTGTCCAGTTCAAAGTATGTATCATTATTACTGTATTTATTTAGGTTTGAATTTTAAACTACAGTACGTATATAAATAATTTTTATAATGCCAGAATATTTAACACTTGTTTTACTTGAAACTATCTGATAGGTTTCATTTTTAACCCATAAACGGTCCAAATGTATATATACGTTCACTTCCCCAGTGCCCCGAATATTTTGAAAAAAAAAAAAAAAATTTATAGCAATAAAGAGCACATTTTTCTAAGTGTTATAGGATAAAAAAAAATTTAGGGTCAGTACCTACCGAGATATGATGCCGAGAAGTTGGCACTGGATGCTCACCTGACGACAACATCGAGTCCTGCCACTTGCAGAAGTGTTGCCGATATACCTTTTTTCTCGTTTTTATATTATTTTATATAATTTTTTTGTTTTGATAATTACAATTTATAGTAGTTCTTTGTTCTAACACTAATATTAGGTACTGAAATTGTATTCAAATTGCCACAAACACACTGACAGGTGGACATTTACACCTGCCTTATTCATTTACTATTGTCTAGGAATATATACAAAGTATTTATAGGTCCCAGCAATGTTTTGGATACGTGGGAGTATAAAATAATAATAATAATAATAATAAAAATAATAATAAGAATAATAAGTTCCCTTGAAGCATGATATAAGACAAGTCAGTCCACTGCTGACAGTGATAAGATAAGTGGTGACATTTGATGAGTGTATGCGAGGGTGCAGTGATAAGATAAGGGGTGACATTTGATGAGCATCCCCTCTGTTTTCACTGTTACACAAACATATCTGTCTGTCAAGCTCTCTGTCTGTCTTTCAAGCTCTCTGTCTATCTGTCTGTGTCAAGCTCTTTGTCTGCCTGTCAGTCAAGCTCTCTGTCTGCCTGTCTGTGAAGCTCTCTGTCTGCCTGTCTGTCAAGCTCTCTGTCTGCCTGTCTGTCAAGCTCTCTGTCCGCTTGTCTGTCAAGCTCTCTGTCTGCCTGTCTGTCAAGCTCTCTGTCCGCTTGTCTGTCAAGCTCTCTGTCTGCCTGTCTGTCAAGCTCTCTGTCTGTCTGTCAAGCTCTCTATCTGCCTGTCTGTCAAGCTCTCTGTCTATCTGTCTGTCCATCTAGCGTCTAGCTCTCCCGTCTCAGAGAGATCCACTCCTGAACCAACACGTCTGGTTCCTGAGCAAGTGTAAATACGTATTTGCCAGTCATGTTCACACATTATATCTACAAGCAGAGTATAGCACTGTCTGGATTTTTTGGGTTATCCTAGGAAATTTACACTATGTATAATTGTATTTGTGTACCTGTGAGACAGAGATAGACAGAGACAGACAGACAAAGATAGACAGGCATAGGTTATAAGACATTCTGAAAGGATGTTGCACAAATGCTGCACATGGGTTATTATCAAGGTTTTTGATATTTCCTCGACCACTTATGGCCACATCCACCTCAGAGCCACTAAACTCGAGGTCAACATCACTTTCCCCTTAAAATGGGAGAGTTAATACTACATGAAATCAGTGAATCCCAGGTGTTTGCCGGACTGTTTGCTCTAGCTGGCGCTCAATTGAACTGGTGCTCCCACAAGGTACTAAGTGTTCCCAGATTTTTTTAATGCAGTGCACACCAAGGGCTAAGACTCATTCTATGCTGACCAGGCATCTCAGGCCAATCGTGCCAAATTTGGAGGCAGGAAAAATAAAACGTAAATATACGTTTGGGGCAGTAGCGGTACTAACGTATATAGTATACGTTTGGACCGTTTATGGGTTAATAAAACTATGTAGGATATAAAAACATTATATTTTCTGTATTTGTTTATACAGTGGTACCTTGACTTACAAGTTTAATTCATTCTGTGACCCAGCTCGTAACTCAATTTGCTCGTACAGTATATAAAATCAATTTTCCTAATTTAAATTAATGGAAATGCCATTAATCCATTCTAGCCCCCCAAAAACCACCCCAATTTTTTTGTTATGGGTTTTTAAATAAGAAAAATGTACAGTGGTACCCCGACTTACAATATTTTTTCATTCCAGAATGCTGTTCAAGTGCCATTACCAAACAAATTTATCTCCATAAGAAATGATGTAAAATAGACTAGTCCTTTTAGACCCCCAAAATTACACTTACAAAAGCATTTAAAAAAATCAACTTATATAAAAGGGTGTGTTTGGGGACCATCGTAAGTCGGGGTACCACTGTATTTATAAATAAGAAATTATTTTTGCCTTTTTTGCCAGGTCCCAGCAATGTTTTAGAAATGCTGGAGTATATATGAAACTCCTTGAAGCACGGTGTAAAATGAGTGTCACTCCACTGCTGACAGTGCAGCAGTGGTGACATTTGATGATCGTGCACTGCCTTGGTTTTATTTTTTCGTTACACATAAACATGACTGTCTATCTGTTTGTTTCTATCTGTCTATTTGTCTGTCTATGTTTATCTCTGTCTCTGCTTATCTGTCTCTCTGTCTTCCTGTCTCTATTTGTGTCTCTGTCTCAGAGAGAGAGCCGCTCACGAACCAACAGGTATTATACACGATGCAGAGTCGTCACCTCTGATTCCTGAACAAGTGAAAATTTGTATTACTTGCCAGTCATGCTTATTATGCCTCATATCTACAAGCATAGTATAGCACTTTGTCTGGATTTTTTGAGTTATCCTAGGTAATTTACACTATGTATAACTGTATTTATGTGTACCTGTGAGATAGAGACAGAGATAGATACAGCCAGACAGAAGGAGATAGAGACAGCCAAAGCAAATCAGCCAGCCAGCTGGCCACCCTACCAGCCGGGCTGCCGAACATGTATTACACATGTTCCAGAATTGTTTCTCTTTACTTAGGGTATACGTTATAGAACATTCTGGCAGGATGACACTACCAGTGGTATCAAAATTGAAAGATGTTACACAATGGTTATTATTGAGGTTTTTTATATTTTCGCGGTATCTCCTGCAAGTGGCAGCATATCTGTCGCTCGTAACTCGGATTTTGGCTTGCAACTCAAAGCAAAAAATCGACCGCGCAACGGCTCGTAACTCAGAAAACTTGTAAGTTGGGGCACTCGTAAGTCAAGGTACCACTGTTTACAGTGGAATCTCGGTTGTCGAATTTAATTCGTTCCAGATGTCGATTCGACAACCAAAATGAATGACAACCAAAACAGTTTTTCCCATAAAGAATAATGTAAATAGAATTAATTCGTTCCAGACCCCAAATGACAATATAATAATTTTTTAAAAATGTACTAACTACATGTACAGTACTACATAAAACTGTAAAAATGGATACTGAAAGAAACTTTAACTGAAATACTGTACAGTAAATGAAAATTTAACTGCCTCTTACCTGTCAGAGGAAAGCTAATGGCATACTGGAAGCAGGAGGTGGAGGAGAGGAGGGGTATGTTGGGCCTGGGGTATGGTGGCCCCGGTGGCCTGGTGGCTAAAGCTCTCACCTCACACACAGAGGGCCCGGGTTCGATTCCCGGCGGGGTGGAAACATTTCGACGTGTTTCCTTACACCTGTTGTTATGTTCACCTAGCAGCAAATAAGTACATAAGAACATAAAAGAAAGAAGGAACACTGCAGCAGGCCTACTGGCCCATGCGAGGCAGGTTCAAGTCTCCAACCGGCTTAAGCCAATGCCCCGACCCAGCCAGGTCAGGTTACATTCACTTAAGGAAGGAGCACGGCATCTGACCTAGTAGCACAAGCTAGTCAGGACCAACTCACACCCACCCGCACCCCACCTGGAGTTAACCCTCTCCAGGTAGTCAGGTCACTTCCACTTAAGGAATTAGTACGGCATCTGACCTAGTAGCACAAGCTAGTCAGGTCCAACTCACACCCACTCATGTATTTATCTAACCTATTTTTAAAACTACACAACGTCCCAGCCCCTATGACGGTATTCGGGAGTTTGTTCCACTCATTCACAACTCTATTACCAAACCAGTGCTTTCCTATATCCTTCCTGAATCTGAACTTTTCCAACTTGAAACCATTGCTGCGAGTCCTGTCTTGGCTGGATATTTTCATCATGTTATTTACATCCCCTTTGTTTATTCCTGTTTTCCATTTATACACCTCAATCATATCCCCCCAATTCTATGCCTTTCTAGAGAGTGCAGATTCAAGGCCCTCAGTCTATCCTCATAGGGAAGATTTCTGATACATGGGATCAACTTTGTCATCCTCCTCTGTACGTTTTCCAGTGCATTTATATCCATTCTGTAATACGGTGACCAGAACTGTGCAGCATAATCTAAATGAGGCCTAACCAAAGATATATAGAGTTGAAGAACAACCTGAGGACTTCCATTATTTATACTTCTTGATATGAAGCCAAGGATTCTGTTAGCTTTATTGCGAACACTTATGCACTGTTGTCTTGGTTTCAGATTACTACTAACCAGAACTCCTAAATCCTTCTCGCAATCACGAGTAATAAGATCTACATTATTCAGTTTATATGTGGTATGGTTATTGTCCTGCCCAACATTTAGAACTTTGCATTTGTCTACATTAAACTGCATCTGCCACTTCTCCGGCCACTGCATGTCTATTCAAATCATCCTGGAGTGCTCTAATGTCCTCATTAGAATAAATTGGACGGCCTATTTTGGTGTCATCAGCAAATTTGCTTATGTTGCTATTTATTCCCTCATCTATGTCGTTTATGTAAATTGTAAACAAAAGGGGGCCCAAAACTGACCCCTGTGGAACACCGCTTGAGACGTGCCCCCATTCTGATTTCTCTCCATTTATGCAAACTCTCTGCTGCCTATTTGTCAACCATGCCTCTACCCAGGAAAAAATTTCTCCTATTCCGTGTGCCTTAAGTTTCCTCAGTAGCCTCTGATGTGGAACTTTATCGAAAGTCTTACTGAAGTCCATATACACAATATCATATTCATTACCATGATCTACCTCCTCAAACACCTTAGTGAAAAAAGTTAGTAAATTCGTAAGACAGGAAGGCCCCTTAGTAAAACCGTGTTGAGATTCATTAATCAATTTATGCTTTTCAAGATGGCTACGAATTGCCTCGGCAATTATTGATTCCATAAATTTACCAACTATGGAGGTAAGGCTTATTGGTCTATAGTTCGAAGCTAAGGACCTGTCACCTGCCTTGTAAATAGGTATTACATTTGCCCTTTTCCACTTGTCTGGCACTATGCCACTATGTAATGATATATTGAAAAGATTTGCCAGAGGTTTGCTAAGTTCCTCTACATTCCTTTAAAACTCTTGCAAACAGTTCATCATGGCCTGGGGATTTGTTAGGTTTTAATTTCTTTATTTGTCTGAGGACCATGTCACTAGTTACCCCAATCGAGCATAGTCTACTATCTTCCTGTTCAACCTGGGTGTTAGTCGACTGGTGTGGGTCGCATCCTGGGGGACAAGATTGAGGACCCCAATAAGACAGTCCTTGATAACGCACTGATTTTCTTGGGTTATCCTGGGTGGCTAACCCTCCGGGGTTAAAAATCCAAAGAAAATATTATCTTACTGCTGGGAAGGAGAGTTACCTTCTATTAATATGTCAGGAAACTGTCCTTCTGGTGTTGTTTCTCTTGTCTCTTTTCACCACTAACACCTTGTTCTGGCTCACTGATTCTTTGTCTCACTAAGAACCTGTCCAATTAGGTTTGTTTCAGGCTCCGTTTTAACACTTAACTAAACCACCACCATCATCATCACTACCATTACCACAGTCACCACCACCCCCACCACCACAATATCTAAATCGAGACAGCAAAGTCCTGCACTTCACGCCATTTAGCACACATTTCCTCGACAGGTGTAATGGCAGTGGCTTATCTCACAATAAAAAAAAAATTGCACCAAAACTGCAAAATAACAAAAAAGTTCACAAGATGCACAACAAAAACTTAAGATATGTTTACAGCACGTGAGTTAGTGGCTATACTGACTCAGACCCACTCTGTCAACTCATTGTCCAGTGCGCATTCTGTGAGCACATAATCCAAGCCATTCGCGTTCTCAGTCGACAGCCAAGAGAACGTACGAAAACCAGGACATTTTTTTCTCAAATTCCTCATTCGAGAACCGATTTGTTCGACAAGTAATACAGTTGACAACCGGGGTTCCACTGTATTTTCTTAGTGGTTCAAACTCGTGTATATACGTATATTTGTGTGTGTGTGTTGTTTTTTAGTAGTACAGTTGTACAACTCATGTTTCTGATCTTATTTTTAGCTTCAATCTGTGGAAGGTGCATGGTTCTTTCTTATATAATTATTTTTAAATGTCTTCTTTCTTTCTTTCAACACGTCGGCCGTTTCCCACCGAAGTGGGGTTGCCCAAAATGAAAAACGAAAGTTTTCCCTTTTACATTTAGTAATATATACAGGAGAAGGGGTTACTAGCCCCTTGCTCCCGGCATTTTAGTCGCCTCTTACGACACGCATGGCTTACGGAGGAAGAATTCTGTTCCACTTCCCCATGGAGATAAGAGGAAATAAGAACAAGAACTAGTAAGAAAATAGAAGAAAACCCAGAGGGGTGTGTATATATATATGCTTGTACATGAATGTGTAGTGTGACCTAAGTGTAAGTAGAAGTAGCAAGATGTACCTGAAATCTTGCATGTTTATGAGACAGAAAAAAGACACCAGCAATCCTACCATCATGTAAAACAATTACAGGCTTTCGTTTTACACTCACTTGGCAGGACGGTAGTACCTCCCTGGGTGGTTGCTGTCTACCAACCTACTACCTAGGATTTTTAAATGTATTATCCACAAAATATTTTCAAATACTGCTGTTTTAGGTGACCATGCGAGTGATGCGTGAGAAACGCGACGCCCTAATGTCTGTCCTGCGGCCCTTCATCCATGACCCTCTGGTGGAGTGGTCTCGAGGTGATAAGAGTGCAAAAAATACAGGAGAGATCAACAATGAAAAGGTACACAAGAGTGAATTATTATTTCCTTTAAGCTTTCTCATTATTATTATTATTATAATCAAAACTAAGTGCTAGACCCACAAGGGTCAGCTTTCTCAGTATACTCTAATTTTTGCTTGCTCTTAGCCTTTCACACTTATTTTAAGTAGCTACAAAAAATATTACTGTCTCTCATATGAGTATGGCACTTTTTTAATATAATAATTATACAATATTGTACAGGCCATACCGTAATATGCACAGGTTTTCAAGCAACTCATAATCTGTATATAAATGGTTCAGAGAACCTACAGATAATGTAATAATTAATGATCAATGTTAAGGGTTATTGTTAGGTAAATAGTTTAGTGCTTTTATTCAAATACATAAAATAATAGTCATGTTTTCCCTCTATTTACTACAAAATTTTCTCATCAGAATATTATTCAAGTTTTTGTAAAATCATTATTACTCTTTTGATTTTATGATAAATTAGACATGTGCAACACTTGGATATCTTTATTGAGGAAAATGTTTTGCCACACAGTGGCTTCATCAGTCCATACAAAGGAGAATGGTGAAGAAACATTTCCTCGATAAAGATACGCAAGTGTTGCACATGTCTAATTTATCAACTTGTCAGTTCTTTGAACCATTTATCAACATTTTTATTTTATTTTTGATATTTTTCATTAGCAATAAATTTATTCCAGAAGTGAATTAAAAAAAAATAACTAATTTTCTTTCTCAGGCCCAGATGCATGTCAGTAATATTGAACATCGTCTCAGTGGTCAGATTCGCACCAAGGCACGAGGTCCAAACTTACCATTGTCTGTGGAAGGGCAAGTAAATTCATTAATTGAGGAAGCCACCAATATCGACAATCTCTGCCAAATGTATATTGGGTGGGCAGCTTACATGTAGTATAATTAGCATGTGGAGAGTGATCATTAACCCTTTCACCGTCAAGACCTCCAATCACACAACTGCTCTCAGTGTCGAAAAATATTCAAAAAAAAAAATTATTTTTTTCTTACCATAATCTTAAGAATATTTTTCTGATTGTTTTAAAAGAAAAAAAATTTGCGATCAGTAATTACCGAGATATAGAGGCGTGAATTTGAGAGAAAGTGAACTGCTTACGGCAACTGCCGCTCACTCGGTAATATTATATTTACTTTTATTCTACTTTTTTCTTTTAATTTTTAATATTTTATTTTTTCTTGTAACTTTTGTAACCTGTGAGACCAATATAATGCATAATATATATATATATATATATATATATATATATATATACAGTAGGGCCCCACTTTATGGCGTTTTGCCTTACACTGTTCCGCTAATATGGCGATTTCAAATTATGACCAAAACTCGCTATACGGCAACCTGTCTCTAATACGGTGGGCCCCACCCAGTTTGTTTACATTCTCCGTGAGCACATCTCTCTATTATGTCTGAAAATTTTCCAAAATTTCAAGTGTTTTAAAGTTATTGCATATTTTATATGTACAGTGGAACCCCAACTGTACGTAGGCTTTTTTTCGCAAAATATTTGTCTCATGTAGCGTATATTTCCTCGTGTAGCGTAACGTACCAGACCTGTCCGCCTGCCCCACGCCTGCGCAGGACGCCAGTGTAGCGTTGTTAACCTAACCCAAGGGTTAGGCAAGTGAAGAATTTCCTGTATTAAGATCCCAAGATCCCTTGGGCATGACCTTCTTCCACATTCGTCAAATGTGATACCACCTATGACTGCTGCCCCTCTCCTGTCTACAGTATATAAGCCATTTCTTTGCACAAATGCTGTATTCTTTTCAAGATTGATGGACTGATTATATCAACTCAAGGCTGAGGGACTGATTACCTCAAACTCCTCCTGTTCTTCACCATTCTCCTTTGTATGGACTGATGAAGCCACTGTGTGGCGAAATGTTTCCTCATTAAAGATACCCAAGTGTTGCACATGTGTCTAATTTATCAACTTGTCAGTTCTCTGAACCATTCATCTATATTCCAAACTGTTGTTCTCTCAGGTAGTTTGATCATTCACGTCTTTGAACCTTTTGCATATCATTCAAATAAATATCGTATAATTTCTTACTTTTTTAATAAATGTTTTAAAAAAAAATTCAATAAATCCCACAAAAAATATTGAATACATGTTTAACAAAATTAATGGACTTCTGTGCCAGCCTTTGTGGAGTGTGGACACCTCGCTCTACACCTGCCTTTAGCGTGAGCAATGAATTTTATTTTCCCTTTTTGCTTCCCAGAATGCTGGGTAATTGGTTAGAGCACCATGTATCAGCTCTGTAGGTTTGGGAAAATCCTGTCATTGTTGACTGGAGTAGAGGTAGGGTGTGGGTGTCTGGCTCTACTGAAGTTGAGGCCTAACTGGAAACAGTTACTTTTTTTTCTTTAAGGAGGAAACTTTTTTCCTCTCCATTACCTACCCAAATTTGGGCATAATCATTCACCAGACTTTTGAGAACAGAGCTAGTGCTCCCTCACTTAGAATACTGCTCAGTGCTGACGGCCCCATTCAGGGCAGGAGAAATATCAGAGCTGGAACAAATTCAGAGATCGTTTACGGCTCACATTGAGCCATTGAAACATCTAAATTATTGGGAACGCCTTCAAGTCTTGAACGTGTACTCATTGGAGCGGAGGAGAGAGAGATACATGATAAAATATACAGTGGTCCCTCGGTTTTCAGTCATCTCCAAACTCGAACATTTATGTAAGTGTATTTTCGTAAGTGCTTTTGCAAGTGTATTTTTGGGGGTCTGAAATAGACTACCCTACGTGACATTATTTCTTAAGGAAGTAAATTAGTTCGGTAATGGCACTTGAGCAGCATTCTGGAAAGAATTTTCGGCGAAAACCGAGGGTCCACTGTACCTGGAAAGTACTTGAGGGCCTGGTCCCAAATTTGCACACTGCCATAACAACATACTGGAGTGAGAGATATGGGAGGAAGTGTAAAATAAACCCAGTGAGGAGCAGGGGTGCGGTGGGGACAATTCGGGAGCACTGTATTAACATCCGGGGTCCCAGACTATTCAACATCTTACCAGAAGATATCCGAAACACGGCTGGAACCAGTGTAGAAGCCTTCAAGAGGAAACTGGGTAAGTATCTTCTCCAGGTGCCAGATCAACCAGGCTGTGATGGATATGTGGGGCAGCAGGCCTCCAGCAGCAACAGCCTGGTTGACCAGGCAAGCACCAGACGAGCCTGGCCCATGGCCAGGCTCAGAGAGTAGATAAACTCTCGAAACTCTTCAAAGGTATGGTGTTATATTATTATTATTATTATTATTATTATTATTATTATCAAAAAGAAGCGCTAAACCCACTAGGATCATACTGCAGGGCAGGGAGTGATGCAGGATCAAAGGATAAGCAAGGGTGGAGAGGACAACAACTGTAGAGTTAGGAAGGGATGTGAGGAGTGCTAAAGGAAGTATCAGTCTGTGTAATAAATCAGTAGCTGTCAAAGAGGGAGTCTGCATCAAAGGTGGGGCTGTCAGCAACAAGGGAAGATAAAGTAAGAGTGAGTGGTGACAATGTCAGAGGTAAATTTTGCGTGCTCATTGAAAGACAGGATAATTCAATAGAAAAGGACAGAATGGGACAGGGCACCTCTCCATGAGATACCCATGAGTAAGACGGATGTGCCCAATGCAAAGATGATAGAGCGTAGTCTCCCAACTTCAGCACTGATAGTAAGAAGGCCAGAAACCAAAACTTGGTTTGAATCATATTGGACCAACTTTGTTGCCAATGGTTGAAAAAATGGCTAGAGATTACAGCAAAATAGTCTGAGAATGGAAGGTCATGTACTGCGGACTGTTCAGCAAAGTCTGCTGAACATGACCAGGGACCCAACAGAAAACAATATCTTTGTTTTTGCTGGAAATGTGGCATAACCAAAATTGTGTACAGAGAACTAGGGAATGAGGTGAATCAAATTTCTGAATAGCTTGCAAACCACTAAGGGAGTCCAAGACTACTACAAATGTTGAGGTAGGCATAGATACAATACGGATAATTGCAATGAGAATTGCATATAATTCAGGTGAAAAATGCTAGCCGAGTCTAATAAATGCCCTCTCACTACACTGTCCGGGAACACTGCTGCAAACCCAACACTGTTAGAGGATTTAGAATCATCAGTGTACACTGCGACAGCATGAGAACGAGACCGGAAGTGGTTAAGAAAAAGAGAGAAGCAACTGTCGGTAAGTGGGCTTTTGCACACAGCAGTGGAGAAGAACAGACATGAACTGTCAGAACCTCCCAGGGAGGAAGGGAAAAGTTAGATGCTTGATGAACATATAAAGGGGGCAATTGAACAGATGACAAGAGCGAGTGAAGACGAAGAGAGAAGGGATGGAGTAAACGAGCGGCGCACAAATAATGGACCTTTACTAATGTCCATTACTATCCTGTATGTAGAAGGATTGTGAAGGTCATGAGAGCAGACAAAATAGCAGAAGCAATGAGCATTGTGGCGATCGTTCAAGGATGGAATATTCACCTCTGCATATAGGCTCTCAATAGGTGAGGAGTGAAAAGGATCTAGACATAAACGTAATCCCTGATGATGGATGGGATCAAGTTTAGAAAGTCACAGGAGAGGCCACTGAATATACGTATCTGGTCACCATACTCCAGTTTCGATAAAATTAGGGCTGAATGCAGTTGAAGGAGAGTTCGATGATCCGCCCTCCATGAAAGATGAGCGAGGGTTTCAAGTAGGTTCAACTAGCTATGGCAAGTTGCTTTCAGGGAGGTAATGTGAAGTTTCCAGGATAACCGACGATCAAACAGAAGGCCGAGAACCCTGACTGTATCACATTCAGGAATATGTGAGCCATACAGGTACAATGAAGTATCAGGGATTATAGAACGTCTGGTGAAAGTAATTTGGTGTGTTTTAGCACTATAAAATTTAAACCCATGAGTGGTGACTCAATGGTAAATACAGTTGACAGCATTCTGGAGAAAGGCTGCTACTAGGTGACAGTCAGCACCTGCACAAGTTATAGCAAAGTCATCAACATAGGGTGATGACCGAATATTAAATGGGAGAACAGATGCTAGATCATTTATAGCAAGGAGAAAAAGAGTGGTGCTAAGGACACATCCCTGAGGGACACTCTCAGCTTGGACAAAGTCCTGGGAAAGTGAATTATTAACACGAACATGGAAATGTCTCTCAGATAAGAAGTTTTTAAAGAAAAATGGCAGACTGCCTTGGAGGCCTAAGGAGTGAGCTTGGGCCAGATGTTATATAATAATAATAATAGTTTATTTGGACATGATACAAAGAATTACAATGGGTTATGAGATTACATGAGGTGTACATGCCAAAAGCCCCTAATATGCAGGGCATTT
Organism: Cherax destructor; assembly: GCA_009830355.1. Classification (NCBI taxonomy): domain Eukaryota; kingdom Metazoa; phylum Arthropoda; class Malacostraca; order Decapoda; family Parastacidae; genus Cherax; species Cherax destructor. The sequence goes on from WNWK01004682.1 coordinate 40,702, forward strand.
TGGGCAGACTTAAAATTAACTTAAAACTAAATGGTAAGAATTTTAGTAAATACAGTGGACCCCCGAGTTTCGTAAAAACTTCACTCCTGAAGTCTGCTCAAGTGCCATTACCGAACGAATTTACTCCCTTAAGGAAAAATTTCACGTAGGTTAGTCTATTTCAGACCCCCAAAAATACACTTCCACAAGAACTTACAAAATTATACTTACATAATTGCACGATTTCCGGGGTATTCGTTAACCGAGGGTCCACTGTAGTTTACAATATGAGTATAGTTGAGTAGGTTGGTAGACAGCAACCACCCAGGGAGGTACTACCGTCCTGCCAGGTGACTGTGAAACAGAAACCTGAAACTGTTTTACATGATGGTAGGATTGCTGGTGTCTTTTTTCTGTCTCATAAACACGCTGGATAACAGGTATATCTAGCTACTTCGACTTACACTTTAGGTCACACTACACTGGCATACACATGCATATATATACATACACACATCTAGGTTTTTCTTCTTTTTCTTAATAGCTCTTGTTCTTTTTATTTTCTCTATTGTCCATGGGGAAATGGAAAAGAATCTTTCCTCCGTAAGCAATGCGTGTCGTATGAGGCGACTAAGATGCCGGGAGCAATGGGCTAGTAACCCCTTCTCCTGTACAAATCTACTAAAAAAGAGAAGAAGAAAAACTTTATAAAACTGGGTTGTCTGAATGTGCGTGGATGTAGTGCGGATGATAAGAAAGAGATGATTGCCGATGTTATGAATGAAAAGAAGTTGGATGTCCTGGCCCTAAGCGAAACAAAGCTGAAGAGGGTAGGCGAGTTTCAGTGGGGAGAAATAAATGGGATTAAGTCAGGAGTATCTGAGAGAGTTAGAGCTAAGGAAGGGGTAGCAATAATGTTGAAGGATCAGTTATGGAAGGAAAAGAGGGAATATGAATGTGTAAATTCAAGGATTATGTGGATTAAAATAAGGGTCGGATGCGAAAAGTGGGTCATAATAAGCGTGTATGCACCTGGAGAAGAGAGGAGTGTAGAGGAGAGAGAGAGATTTTGGGAGATGTTAAGCGAATGTATAGGAACTTTTGAACCAAATGAGAGAGTAATTGTGGTAGGGGACCTAAATGCTAAAGTGGGAGAAACATGCAGAGAGGGTGTAGTAGGTAAGTTTGGGGTGCCAGGTGTAAATGATAATGGGAGCCCTTTGACTGAACTTTGTATAGAAAGGGGTTTAGTTATAGGTAATACATATTTTAAGAAAAAGAGGATAAATAAGTATACAAGATATGATGTAGGGCATAATAACAGTAGTTTGTTGGACTATCAATTGGTAGATAAAAGACTGTTGAGTAGACTTCAGGATGTACATGTTTATAGAGGGGCCACAGATATATCAGATCACTTTTTAGTTATAGCTACAGTGGGAGTAAAAGGTAGATGGGATACAAGGAAAATAGAATCAGTAAGTAAGAGAGAGGTGAAGGTTTATAAACTAAAAGAGGAGGCAGTTAGGGTAAGATATAAACAACTATTGGAGGATAGATGGGCTAGTGAGAGTGTAGGCAATGGGGTCGAAGATGTATGGGGTAGATTTAAAAATGTAGTGTTAGAGTGTTCAGCAGAAGTTTGTGGTTGCAGGCGAGTGGGTGCGGGAGGGAAGAGGAGCGTGGTGGAATGATGATGTAAAGAGAGTAGTAAGGGAGAAAAGTTAGCATATGAGAGGTTTTTACAAAGTAGAAGTGATGCAAGGAGGGAAGAGTATATGGAGAGAAAAGAGAGGTTAAAGAGTGGTGAAGCAATGTAAAAGAGAGCAGATGAGAGAGTGGGTGAGATGTTATCAGCAAATTTTGTTGAAAATAAGAAAAAGTTTTGGAATGAGATTAATAAGTTGAGGAAGCCTAGAGAACAAATGGATTTGACAGTTAAAAATAGGAGAGGAGAGTTATTAAATGGAGAGTTAGAGGTATCGGGAAGATGGAGAGAATATTTTGAGGAGTTGTTAAATGTTGATGAAGACAGGAAGCTGTGATTTCGTGTGTAGGGCAGGAGGAATAACATCTTGTAGGAGTGTGGAAGAGCCAGTTGTGGGTGTAGGGAAGTTCGTGAGGCAGTGGGTAGAATGAAAGGGGGTAAGGCAGCTGGGATTGATGGGATAAAGATAGAAATGTTAAAAGCAGGTGGGGATATAGTTTTGGAGTGGTTGGTGCTATTATTTAATAAATGTATGGAAGAGGGTAAGGTACCTAGGGATTGGCAGAGAGCGTGTATTGTTCCTTTGTATAAAGGCAAAGGGACGAAAGAGAGTGCAAAAATTATAGGGGAATAAGTCTGTTGAGTGTACCTGGTAAAGTGTATGGTAGAGTTATTATTGAAAGAATTAAGAGTAAGACAGAAAGCAGGATAGCAGATGAACAAGGGGCTTTAGGAAAGGTAGGGGTGTGTAGACCAAGTGTTTACAGTGAAACATATAGGTGAACAGTATTTGGATAAGGGTAAAGATGTTTTTGTGGCATTTATGGATTTGGAAAAGGCGTATGATAGGGTAGATAGGGGGCAATGTGGCAGATGTTGCAGGTGTATGGAATAGGAGGAAAGTTACTGAAAGCAGTAAGAGTTTTTATGAGGATAGTGAGGCTCAGGTTAGAGTGTGTAGGAGGGAAGGGACTATTTCCAGTAAAAGTGGGCCTTAGACAAGGATGTGTGATGTCACCGTGGTTGTTCAATATATTTATAGATGGGGTTGTAAGAGAAGTGAATGTGAGGGTCTTGGCAAGAGGTGTTGGGCTAAAAGATAAAGAAGCAAATACAAAGAGGGAGTTGTCACAGTTGCTTTTTGCTGATGACACTGTGCTTTTGGGAGATTCTGAAGAGAAGTTGCAGAGCTTGGTGGATGAATTTGGTAGGGTGTGTAAAAGAAGAAAATTGAAAGTGAATATAGGAAAGAGTAAGGTGATGAGGATAACAAAAAGAATAGGTGACAAAAGATTGGATATCAGATTGGAGGGAGAGAGTATGGAGGAGGTGAATGTATTCAGATATTTGAGAGTGGACATGTCAGCCGATGGGTCTATGAAGGATGAGGTGAATCATAGAATTGATGAGGGAAAAAGGGTGAGTGGATCACTTCGGAGTCTGTGGAGACAAAGAACCTTGTCCATGGAAGTAAAGAGGGGAATGTATGAGAGTATAGTTATACCAACGCTCTTATATGGGTGTGAAGCATGGGTGATGAATGTTGCAACGAGGAGAAGGCTGGAGGCAGTGGAGATGTCATGTCTGAGGTCAATGTGTGGTGTGAATATAATGCAGAGAATTCGGAGTTTGGAAATTAGGAGGAGGTGCGGGATTACCAAAACGATTGTCCAGAGAGCTGAGGAGGGGTTGTTGAGGTGGTTTGGACATGTAGAGAGAATGGAACGAGACAGAGTGACTTCGAGAGTGTATAAATCTGTAGTGGAGGGAAGGCGGGGTAGGGGTCGGCCTAGGAAAGGTTGGAGGGAGGGGTAAAGGAAGTTTTGTGTGCGAGGGCTTGGACTTCCAGCAAGCATGTGTGAGCGTATTTGATAGGAGTGAATGGAGGCATATGGTTTTTAATACTTGACGTGCTGTTGGAGTGTGAGCAAAGTAACATTTATGAAGGGATTCAGGGAAACCAGCAGGCCGGACTTGAGTTCTGGAGATGGGAAGTACAGTGCCGGCACTCTGAAGGAGGGGTGTTAATGTTGCAGTTTTATAACTGTAGTGTAAAGCACCCCTCTGGCAAGACAGTGATGGAGTGAATGATGATGAAAGTTTTTCTTTTTCGGGCCACCCTGCCTTGGTGGGAATCGGCCGATGTGTTAATAAAAAAAAAAAAAAAATTTAGACATGACATTTTTGAAACATAGTTTTATACTTTTGTCTTCGTTATAAAGTTAATTAAATCAGATTAAACAAATTAAATCAATAATTTGTGTTGCAATAACAAATTATATGGTCATTAGATGAGTTACAAGGAGCACAAGAGTACATAAGGATACATGAGGTATAAGTTTCAACATTTGTACTAGATTATATTTGATAAACTATCTTTCTTTGAGCAATTAAGTAAGGGGTTTTGAGGCTAAATGGTAAGAATTATAGTAGACAGTTTACAATATAAGTATAGTTGAGTATTTAAGCTATGAAATTTGAACATAATTTGAACATGACATTTTTGAAACATAATAGTTTTATAATTTTGGATCATTTACAGTTTTATGTCTACATAATAGAATTATTAAATCAGATTAAACAAATTAAATCAATAATTTGTTTTGCAATAACAGTTTATATGGTCATTAGGTGAGTTACAAGGAGCACAAGGGTACATGAGGATGGATTTCTTTATATTAGGTGGTTTATACATTATAAGATATAACATGGCATATACATTATGAGGTATAAGTTTCAACATTTGTACTAGACAATGTTTGATAAATTATTTTTCTTTGAGCAATTTTGTAGGGGGTTTTGAGACTAGGGGAGTAACACAGTGAATAATGTTATTTTGAGGCAGTGTATAGTTATTTAATAACTTTGTAGGTAATGTAAAGTAGTGGGTATTTAGTTTTGGGCGAGTAGGTGGTTTTTTAGCAGAGTTTTGAATTGATGTACAGACTGGGTTTTTTTGGTAATCATAGGTAATAAATTCCAAATTTTTGGGCCTTTGATGTGCATTGCGTTTTTGCATAGTGTGAGGTGGACGCGGGGAACATCGAAGAGTGATCTGTGCCTTGTGTTATGTTCATGTGTCCTGTTAATAAGGTTGGTTAGGAGAATTTTGAGTTGTGGGTTAATATTTGAGTTTAGTGTTTTATGTACAGTGGACCCCCGAGTTTCGTAAAAACTTCACTCCTGAAGTCTGCTCAAGTGCCATTACCGAACGAATTTACTCCCTTAAGGAAAAATTTCACGTAGGTTAGTCTATTTCAGACCCCCAAAAATACACTTCCACAAGAACTTACAAAATTATACTTACATAATTGCACGATTTCCGGGGTATTCGTTAACCGAGGGTCCACTGTATGTAATAGGCACTGTAAAAAGTATGGATGTCTTGTATAGTGAGTAAGTTCAGACTTTTGAATATAGGTGGAGTATATTGTCTAGAGTGGGAATTTGTTATCATTCGAACTGCAGCCTTTTGTTGTGTTATTAATGGTTTGAGGTGATTTATTGTTGTTGAGCCCCATGCACAGATTCCAAGTAGTGTCATATGCCTTCTCAAGATCAAAAAAAGATGGTGATAACCAAGTGGTTACTAACAAAGGCATTACGAACATACGTATCTAAGCGGAGTAAGGGGTCGATAGTAGAGTGGCCCTTACGAAAGCCATATTGACTAGCAGAGAGAAATAGTCTCTCTAAATACCACATCAGACATCTATTTATCACCTGGCAAACTGCACTGGTAATAGTAGTGGGACAATAGTGTGAAGTATCATGCCCTGAAGTACCTGGTTTACAAAAAGGCAGAACAATGGCAGATTTCCACAGCTGGGGAAGAATTCCTTGCACATAAACACATGAACCCATCATTAAAGCGCTGCTGACCACTAAGCATGGGAACGGCCTCTCTAAACCTAATAAAGATTCTAGTTGTTATTATTATTCTTGCAATAAAATATCAGCACTAAACGTTTGTGTCATACAGCACAGAGTGTTGTCATTTTTTAATTCAGCAAAACTTTGGACCCCAATTACAACCTGTTGGCCAAATGTGTTGAAACTTCCCCATCAGTATAGCCTTCACCAACAACCTGTTACTGGTTGAGTGGCCAGGACCCCTGCCCCTCCTGCCCCATGTCCACTCCTGTTCTGCACTTGACTCTATCCCAATGTCCTCTATAAGCCACCCTATCACAAATGTTAATTTTGTAAGTATTGTTATCACTGCACATAGATGCACCTCCAAAAGGTGTGACTTGTGGGATTAAGCCAGTCCATCACTGCAGTGCTTTAATTCAGGAGTGAGGAGCCCTGCTTTGAAAAAGTAATGTGTTATTCTGTTTATAAAAGCATTGCACCTTGATTTGTGCTCTTCAGGATTACAGCAGCAGATGCCAAGCTTCATCTTTCACTTTGCTTACCCCTGATAGCAAGTGATACTATTTTCATAATTTTACAAGGTAACTCATGGCAGGTCACATACCCAAAATAAAAACAGCAGATGAGCCTTGTTTCCTTACTCTTCCTACCCCTACCCCTCCCTACGTGGCTCATACTGAAAAGGCAGCTGCAGCTGCAATCATTCAGCACCTGCATACACAAATTCAGAAACATCTGCAGAAACTCCATGAGCTAAAGCAGAAACTGTAGGAACTTAAAAAACAGTATACAGTAAGATGAGTACTGGTAGCCATCTTGAAAAGCATAAATTAATCAATGAATCTCAGCACAATTTTACAAAAGGGCGTTCCTGCCTTACAAATTTAATAACTTTTTTCACTAAGGTATTTGAGGAGGTAGATCATGGTAATGAATATGATGTTGTGTATATGGACTTCAGTAAGGCTTTTGATAGAGTCCCACATCAGAGACTATTGAGGAAAATTAAGGCACACGGAATAGGAGGAGAAATTTTTTCCTGGATAGAGGCATGGTTGACAAATAGGCAGCAGAGAGTTTGCATAAATGGGGAGAAATCAGAGTGGGGAAGTGTCACAAGCGGTGTTCCACAGGGGTCAGTATTGGGCCCCTTGTTGTTCACAATCTACATAAACGACATAGATGAGGGAATAAATAGCGACATAAGCAAGTTTGCCGATGACACCAAAATAGGCCGTCCAATTCATTCAAATGAGGACATTAGAGCACTCCAGGAAGATTTGAATAGACTGATACATTGGTCGGAGAAGTGGCAGATGCAGTTTAATATAGATAAATGCAAAGTTCTAAATATTGGACAGGAGAATAACCATGCCACATATAAACTAAATAATGTAGATCTTAATACTACTGATTGCAAAAAGGATTTAGGAGTTCTGGTTAGCAGTAATCTAAAACCAAGACAGCAGTGCATAAGTGTTCGCAATAAAGCGAACAGAATCCTTGGCTTCATATCAAGAAGCATAAATAATAGGAGTCCTCAGGTTGTTCTTCAACTCTATATATCCTTGGTTAGGCCTCATCTAGATTATGCTGCACAGTTTTGGTCACCGTATTACAGAATGGATATAAATGCTCTGGAAAACGTACAAAGGAGGATGACTAAGTTGATTCCATGTATCAGAAATCTTCCCTATGAGGATAGACTTAGGGCCCTGAATCTGCACTCTCTAGAAAGACGTAGAATTAGGGGGGATATGATTGAGGTGTATAAATGGAAAACAGGAATAAATAAAGGTGATGTAAATAGCGTGCTAAAAATATCTAGTATTGACAGGACTCGCAGCAATGGCTTTAAGTTGGATAAATTCAGATTCAGGAAGGATATAGGAAAGCATTGGTTTGGTAATAGAGTTGTCGATGAGTGGAACAAACTCCCGAGTACAGTTATAGAGGCTAAAACGTTGTGTAGTTTTAAAAATAGGCTAGATAAATATATGAGTGGGTGCGGGTGGGTGTGAGTTGGACCTGACTAGTTTGTGCTACTAGGTCAGATGCCGTGCTCCTTCCTTAAGTGGATGTAACCTGACCTGGCTGGGTCGGGGCATTGGCTTAAGCTGGTGGGAGACTTGGACCTGCCTCGCATGGGCCAGTAGGCCTGCTGCAGTGTTCCTTCTTTCTTATGTTCTTATGTTCTTATATCAACAGTGAGGAAAGCAGTGATAGTGAAAATGGCAATGAATTTAGTATTATTAATGGAAGGTAATACTGACAATAAGAACTTTCATCTCACCCTTTTTCCCAAACTAGTTAGGATTTCAACCACCATTAATTCACAGAAAAAAAAAGTGTCAAGTGCAATTAGATTAAGATACTGACACAATCTTTGTGGTTTAAAAGTTAAGGAGTTTGTGGAGAGAGGACCACAGATAGTTAACCTTGTCCTCAACATATACTACAGTGAACGTCATTAATGTTCTGACCAACTAAGAATTATCCCTAAATAATATAATGCAGTAGTCAAACATTCATACAAGTGAACTCTTCATTCTTAGTTGAAACATTATTTTGCTTAAAATTATTCTGATCTCCATTATAATTACTACTGAACACCTTGATGTTGTTAGTCTTCAAGAGTGCAGAGTCTATGAATAATCCTCTCTCCATTCAGTTACCTTCATTGCTGCTTATAACAAAATCTATCAACCCTTATATGCCAAGCTCTTTCAAATGAAAAAATCTAAAACTTCAATACAATGGTATTAATACTGATGTAGGAAACTCTGCCTTCAGTACGCTCATTCTGTATGTTCCTACTGATAAGTTTAATCAAAAGAGTTTCCCGCCTTGTACTCAAGTCAAAATTCACTATCACCAATGGTGATTACAATGCTAGGCACAAACACATTGAAATATTACTTGCAGTTTAGTAATAATAATGAAAAACTATTATCACTTTTAAACAGTCATGAAATGCAGTGTGTGGAAGACCTAAAACTGACATACATGGCAGGGCCTTTGATCAGTTTTAACATTGCTTATATCACCTGTGCATCCTCTGCTCTATTATTAGCATCCTCTGCTCTATTATTAGCATCCTCTGCTCTATTATTAGCATCCTCTGCTCTATTATTAGCATCCTCTGCTCTATTATTAGCATCCTCTGCTCTATTATTAGCATCCTCTGCTCTATTATTAGCATCCTCTGCTCTATTATTAGCATCCTCTGCTCTATTATTAGCATCCTCTGCTCTATTATTAGCATCCTCTGCTCTATTATTAGCATCCTCTGCTCTATTATTAGCATCCTCTGCTCTATTATTAGCATCCTCTGCTCTATTATTAGCATCCTCTGCTCTCATTATTAGCATCCTCTGCTCTATTATTAGCATCCTCTGCTCTATTATTAGCATCCTCTGCTCTATTATTAGCATCCTCTGCTCTATTATTAGCATCCTCTGCTCTATTATTAGCATCCTCTGCTCTATTATTAGCATCCTCTGCTCTATTATTAGCATCCTCTGCTCTATTATTAGCATCCTCTGCTCTATTATTAGCATCCTCTGCTCTATTATTAGCATCCTCTGCTCTATTATTAGCATCCTCTGCTCTATTATTAGCATCCTCTGCTCTATTATTAGCATCCTCTGCTCTATTATTAGCATCCTCTGCTCTATTATTAGCATCCTCTGCTCTATTATTAGCATCCTCTGCTCTATTATTAGCATCCTCTGCTCTATTATTAGCATCCTCTGCTCTATTATTAGCATCCTCTGCTCTATTATTAGCATCCTCTGCTCTATTATTAGCATCCTCTGCTCTATTATTAGCATCCTCTGCTCTATTATTAGCATCCTCTGCTCTATTATTAGCATCCTCTGCTCTATTATTAGCATCCTCTGCTCTATTATTAGCATCCTCTGCTCTATTATTAGCATCCTCTGCTCTATTATTAGCATCCTCTGCTCTATTATTAGCATCCTCTGCTCTATTATTAGCATCCTCTGCTCTATTATTAGCATCCTCTGCTCTATTATTAGCATCCTCTGCTCTATTATTAGCATCCTCTGCTCTATTATTAACATCCTCTGCTCTATTATTAACATCCTCTGCTCTATTAATAACATCCTCTGCTCTATTATTAACATCCTCTGCTGTATTATTATATAAATGATTTAGAAAGCCCACAAGCTGAGAGACACTTTAGCAACACTTAGTTTCTTCATTCTGGAAATGTTTCACCAGCCAGTGGCTTCATCAGTCCAACAGGTTTTCTTTCTGTATTTGACTGATGAAGTTCCTGGCTAGCAGCACGTTTCCAGAGTAAAGATACCTAAGTGTTACTTAAGTGTCTCGTTTACCATCCTCTGACATATCAGACATCTTGTCCTTGCTCAAAATGTGTACATATTCCTCTATTAAGATCTCTAATACTAATAAACTTGTAAATAATACAAGAATTACTTGACCAACCACCCAGGCTACTTGCAGTCCAAACTGAACTAAACAAACTAATATTGATGTTGCAGTTCAGTGGATTACTTTTTAAACTGTGGTATCCATTCTCTTCTGGAAAGACAGTGAGTGATGGTGACATTATATTCTTCTTTAGATCACCCTGCCTTGATGGGAATGGACAGTGTGCTAAAAAAAATATTAAATAAAATAAATTTGCTAAGACAAAAGCTTAGTATAATCTGGATAATCTTGTATTAGTTTAAATACCTTATCAATTTGAAGACTTTTAGTGAGATAAATTAATGAGTGCTATATACTGGTTATATACTGTATATGCATGCCTCTGGCAAGACAGTGATAGTGTGAATGATGATGAAAATGTTTCTTTTTCAGTCATCCTGCCTTGGTGGGAGACGGCCTGCGTGTTAAAAAATATATACTATATAAGTTAGATTATATCTTTCTTATCAGCATCTGTAATGGCCATCGACATATTTGCTTAACTGATTACATGCACTTTTTTAATGGTGCTGTCAATCATATTTATTGATTAATGCATAATGTAAACATTTCCAGAGCTGAAATATGAAAGTTTAGTGTGACCAATCACAGTTGAGTCTCCACAGCTGGTTAAACAATTAGGTACCAAAAAGAATATGACTGGTGACTGCACCTCTATAAGATTGGCTTGTCAAACTTATTGAATTTGCTGTCCTATTCACAAGATGACACCTTCATTACCCTTTTAACAGTCAGAGAATCTACAAGAACTGCTGCAGCAGGTCCTGATAAGTGTGCTTCAACCAGTACCAGTGTGTAGCCATGGAACACTATACAGGTAACATTTTGATATGAACTAATATATCTTAATTGTTATTCCATTATGTAGGCCAAAATACCAGGCTCTTTGGTTTGCCCTGTGGTCACGTTATTCTCACAGGCTAGGCTGTGGCTAAGTTTAATTGGGGGATGCTAGTGCAATTATTAGGCTCTTCATAAATTATTATTATGCCAGTATTATGTAGTGGAGTGAGCCTGAAAGTTTCATCTTGGTAGTAATTGCATAGGTTGTAAAGAGCTGAAATGCACCAGTGAACAAAAATTATTATAAATAATAATAATAATAACATCCCGTAATGTTCCTGTAGATATAAACCCAAATGTACAATTGTTAACCCCTTTGGGGCCTAGTGCCTAGGCCTTTTGTGTATCCATATGCTCTTGCGCTACCGTCCACAGGATGGATATGGGGTGCACAATAAACTAGCCACTTCGGTGGCAAAATCTAAAAATCTAAAAATCCTGGACTACAACCTAAGTAATAAAAATATCATTATTCTGCAGCACTAGAGTGTTAGATGGATAATCGCATTAGGAATAAATAATAAGGGCTGTGCTTTACCCTACCAGAAGTGGCAGACAGACAGGTAGGCATTACATGCAAGGCAGGCTGGAGCAAGTAGACCAGGGTAGGACAGGACAGGCCAGAGCAGGCAGGACAGGACAGGCCAGAGCAAGCAGGACAGGACAGGCCAGAGCAAGCAGGGCAGGACAGGATAGGCCAGAGCAGGCAGGGCAGGACAGGATAGGTAAGAGTGGGCAGGACAGGACAGGCCAAAGCAAGCAGGACAGGATAGGCCAGAGCAAGCAGGGCAGGACAGGATAGGCCAGAGAAGCAGGGCAGGACAGGATAGGTAAGAGCGGGCAGGACAGGATAGGCCAAAGCGGGCAGGGAAGGACAGGATAGGCCAGAGCAGGCAGGGCAGTACAGGACAGGCCAGAGCAGGACAGGCCAAGCCAGAGCAGGCAGGGTAGGACAGGCCAGGCCAGAGCAGGCAAGGCAAGACAGGCCAGAGCAAGCAGGGCAGGACACGCCAGAGCAGGCAGGGCAGGACAGGTCAAAGCAGGCAAGGCAGAACAAGCCAGAGCAGACAGGACAAGCCAGAGCAAGCAGGGCAGGACAGGCCACAGCAGGCAGGGGAAGACAGACCAGAGTAGGCAGGGCAAGACAGGCCAAAGCAGGCAGGGCAGGACAGGCCAAAGGAAGCAGGGCAAGACAGGTCAAAGCAGGCAGGGCAGGACAGGCCAAAGCAGGCAGGGCAGGACAAGATAGGCCAGAGCAGGCAGGGCAGGACAGGCCAAGCCAGATCAAGCAGGACAGGACAGACCAAGCCAGAGCAAGCAGGGCAGAACAGGCCAAGCCAGAGCAGGCAGGACAGGCCAAGCCAGAGCAGGCAGGACAGGCCAAGCCAGAGCAGGCAGGACAGGCAAAGCCAGAGCAGTCAGGCCAGAGCAGGCAGGGCAGGGCAGGCCAAGGCAGAAAAAGCAGGGCAGGCCAGGCCATGCCAAAGCAGGCAGGGCAGGACAAGACAGTCCAGAGCAGGCAGGGCAGGAAAAGATAGGCCAGAGCAGGCAGGACAGGACAAGCCAAAGCAGGCAGGGCAGGACAGGCCAAAGCAGGCAGGGCAGGACAGGACAAGCCAAAGCAGGCAGGGCAGGACAGGACAGGCCAAATCAGACAGGCCAGAGCAGACAGCGCAGGACAGGCCAGATCAGACAGGGCAGGACAGGCCAGAGCAGGCAGGGCAAGACAGGACAAGCCAGAGCAGGCAGGGCAAGAGAGGACAGGCCAGAGCCGGCAGGGCAAGACAGGACAGAGCAGAGCAGGCAGGGCAGGGCAAGACAGAACAGGCCAGAGCAGGCAGGGCAGGACAGGTCAGAGCAGGCAGGGCATGACAAGCCAGAGCAGGCAGGACAGGCCAGAGCAGGCAGGGCAGGACAGGCCAGAGCAGGCAGGGCAGGACAGGCCAGAGCAGGCAGGGCAGGACAGGCCAGAGCAGGCAGAGCAGGACCGGACAGGACAGGCCAAAGCAGGCAGGGCAAGACAGAACAGGCCAGAGCAGGCAGGGCAGGACAGGCCAAGCCAGAGCAAGCAGGCAGGACAGACCAAGCCAGAGCAAGCAGGGCAGGACAGACCAAGCCAGAGCAAGCAGGGCAGGACAGACCAAGCCAGAGCAAGCAGGGCAGGACAGACCAAGCCAGAGGGAGGCAGGAGGAAAGACAGGACAGGCCAGAGCCAGGCAGGGCAGACACAGGCCAGAGCAGGCAGGGCAAGCAGAAGGCAAGCCAGAGCAGGCAGGCAGCAGGAGCAGGCAGAGCAGGCAGGGCAGGACAGGCAGAGCAGGCAGGGCAGGACAGGCCAGAGCAGGCAGGGCAGGACAGGGCCAGAGCAGGCAGGGCAGGACAGGCCAGAGCAGGCAGAGCAGGCGGACAGGCAAGCAGGCAGGGCAAGACAGGACAGGCCAGAGCAGGCAGGGCAGGACAGGCAAGCCAGAGCAAGCAGGCAGGAAGGAGGCCAGCCAGAGCAAGCAGGGCAGGACAGACCAAGCCAGAAAGCAGGGCAGGACAGAGGCCAAGCGCAGGCAAGCAGGGCCGGACAGACAGCCAAGCAGCAGGGCAGGACAGACAGCCAGAGCAGCAGGGCAGGACAAGACCAGAGCCAGAGCAAGCAGGGCAGGCAGAGCAGCAGGGCAGACAGGCAAGCCAGAGCAGGCAGGACAGGCAAGAGCAGCAGACAGGCCCGAGAGCAGGACAGTGGCAGGCACAGGCAGGCAGGCAAGCGGCAGGAGCCGCAAGCACAAAGTAGACAGGCACAGGCCAGAGCAGGCAGGGCAGGCAGGAAGCAGGAGCAGGCAGCAGGGTAGGACAGGACAGGCCAGAGCAGGTAGGGCAGGACAAGAAGGCCAGAGCAGGCAGGGCAGAGGCCAAGACAGGCCAGAGCAGGCAGGGCAGGGACAGACAGGCCAGAGCAGGGCGGGGGCCAGAGCAGGCAGGGCAGGACAGGAAGCCAGAGCAGGCAGGGCAGGACAGGGCAAGCCAACAGGCAGGGCAGGCAGAGCAAGGCCAGACAGCAAGGGCATGGCAGGACAGACAGGCCAAGCAGCAGGGCAGGACAAGACAGGCCAGAGCAGGCAGGGCAGGCAAGCACCAGAGCAGGCAGGGCAAGACAGGACAGCCAGAGCACAGGGCAAGACAGGACAGGCCAAGCAGAGCAGGCAGACAGAACAGGCCAGAGCAGGCAGGCAGGCAGGCAGAGCAGGCAGGGACGACAAGCAAGGCAGGACAGGCCAGAGCAGGCAGGGCAGGAAGAGCAGGCAGGGTAGGAACAGGCCAAAGCAGGCAGGGCAGGACAAGACAGGCCAGAGCAGGCAGGGCAAGACAAGACAGGCCAGAGCAGGCAGGGTAGGACGAGATAGGCCAGAGCAGGCAGAGCAGGCAGGGCAGGACAGGCCAGCCAGAGCAGCAGGGAGGACAGCAGCCAGAGCAAGCAGGGCAGGCAGCCAAGCCCGAGCAGGGCAGGACAGACAGGCACGGCAGACAGCCAGAGCAGGCAGGCAGGCAAGAGCAGGCAGGACAGGCCAGAGACAGCAGGCAGGCAGGAAGGCAGGACAACCAAGCAGAGCAGCAGGCCAGCAGGCAGGACAGGCCAAGCCAGGCAGGCAGGACATAGGCCAGAGCACAGGAGGCAGGCCAGGAGACAGGCCAGAAGCAGGCAGAGGCAGACAGCAGAGCACAGAAGCAGGGCAGAGACAGGACAGGGGCACGAGCGGGCAGGACAGACAGGTAGGGCAGGACCCAGGGACAGGCCACAGGAGACAGGCAAGAACAGGACAGGCCAAGAGAGGGGAGGCAGGAGCAGGAGCAGGACTAGGCCAGGAGCAGGCAGACAGGCCAAAGCAGGCAGGGCAGGACAAGATAGGCCAGAGCAGGCCAGGCTAGAGCAGGCAGGGCAAGACAGGACAGGTCAGAGCAGGCAGGGCAAGACAGGACAGGTCAGAGAAGGCAGTGCAAGAGAGGACAGGCCAGAGTAGGCAGGGCAAGACAGGACAGGCCAGAGCAGGCAAGGCAGGACAGGATTGGGCAGGCAGATGGGCAGAAGGCTCCATTTAAGACAGGCTGGCAAAGCAGGACAGGCTGGGGCATACAGAGCAAGGCAGGACAAGCCAGAGAAGGCAGGACAGACCATAGTAGGCAGAGCAGGTCAGGCCAGAGAAGGTACGGCAGGACAGGCCAGAGCAGGCAGGGCAGGACAAGACAGGGTTGGGTAGGCAGGCAGCAGAACAGGGTTGGGCAGGTAGGTGGGCAGGCAGGCAGGCAGCAGAGCAGAGTTGAGAAGGTAGGTAGGCAGCAGAGCAGAGATGAGAAGGTAGGTAGGCAGCAGAACAGGGTTAAATAATATCTTTATTTCTACAAGTACAAGGTAAACAGACCATAGCTGACATCAATTTCATACTACATGCAGAGTATTTCGGGCAAATTAGGTCAATTTTGTCACAGGATGAGACCCACACCAGTCCACTAACACCCAGGTACCTATTTTACTGATAGTGAACTTGGACAACAGGTGTAAGGAAACACGCCCAAGGTTTTCACCCTTCCCGAGAATCGAACCCGGGCATCAGCGTGTGAAGCGAGGGCTTTACCTACCAGGCCACAGGTTAGGCAGGTAGGTAGGCACTGCGCAGGAAGAGATTGGTAAATTATTATAATCATAACTAAGCGCTAAACCCACAAGGGTTAGAGACTGGTAAAGAATTGTAGCCTTAATATTTACAGTTTTTGTCACAGTCTCCTATCGCACACGTCTGGTTCAGGTACAGCCTCCCTTCTTTGCTTAATAATAATATCTTTATTTACTACATGTACATGGCAGGGTCGGATTTAGGGAAGGGACCCCGATGCCCGGGCTTCCCACCAAAAGGGGCCCCCCACCAAATGATGAAAAATATTATGACACACATTATACTGAGAAGTGAATAGATCGCAAAAAGAGAAAATGCATGTAAGAGTTTGAATTGTGGTGGGATCGCATGTGGTTGAGATTTTCCCAAATGTTTAAGTCGCATTGAGAATGTACCTTGTAGTGATGATAAGCAATTGCAGTGCAGAACGTTCCTTTTCAAAACTTAAACTTAGTGAGAACCAGCTATGAACGAGCATGAAACAAGGGAGACTTGTGACCCTGACGGTCATGAGCATAGAATCTGACATCCTGCGCTCGTTGGATTTTGATGGAGTCATCAGAGACTTTTCCATCAGAAAAGAACGAAATGTACTTAGCTTATAATATTTTATCTGATTGAAGATAACTCATCATAAGTCTGTAGATTACTTTTTAATTACACTTGCAAAGAACCGAAAGGCTGCTAAAATACACTATAAATCCAATTTATTGTTTAATTTCTTCATCTTCAGAGGATGGTACGTAAATTGACAGTGGAGAAAGTTTTCCAAGGAGAAATTTAGAAGTCTTTTAACCATTAATGCAAGAGGCCCCAACCAAAATGGGCTCCGGGTTCCCCCCACCACCTAGATCCATGGTATGCAGGCCTAGCTGACATCAATGACATACTACTGTACAGAAAGCCCCTTCTTATGCAAAGCATTTCGGGCAAATTAGGTCAGTTTTGTCCCAGGATGCGACCCACACCAGTCCATTAACACCCAGGTACCAATTTTACTGATGGGTGAACATAGACAACCAGTGTAAGGAAACACGTCCGATGTTTCCACCCCTTTTGCCGGGAATCGAACCCGGACCCTCACCGTGTGAGGCGAGAGCTTTTGCCTTGATCTGTATTCCCTGGAACGCAGGCGAGAGAGATACATGATAATATACACTTGGAAGGTCCTGGAGGGATTGGTAAAAAACCTGCACACGAAAATCACTCCCTATGAAAGCAAAAGACTCGGCAGGAGATGCATCATTCCCCCAATGAAAAGCAGGGGCGCCACGAGTATACTGAGAAACAACACAATAAGTGTCCGGCGCCCAAGACTGTTCAACTGCCTCCCAGCATACATAAGAGGGATTACCAATAAACCCCTGGCTGTCTTCAAGAAGGCACTGGACAGGCACCTAAAGTCAGTACCTGACTAACCGGGCAGTGGTTCGTACGTCAGTTTACGTGCGGCCAGCAGTAACAGCCTGGTTGATCAGACCCTGATCCACCATGAGGCCTAGTCTCAGACCAACCCGCGGGGGCGTTAACCCCCGAAACCCTCTCCAGGTAAACCAGGCCAAGGGGCACCGGGGCACCTTCCCTCCTCCCTCACTCCTTCCCACCACCTCCCCTACTCCCTCAATCCTTCCCACCACCTCCCCTCCTCCCTCACTCCTGCCCACCACCTCCCCTCCTCCCTCACTCCTTCCCACCACCTCCCCTCCTCCCTCACTCCTGCCCACCACCTCCCCTCCTCCCTCACTCCTGCCCACCACCTCCCCTCCTCCCTCACTCCTTCCCACCACCTCCCCTCCTCCCTCACTCCTGCCCACCACCTCCCTCCTCCCTCATTCCTGCCCACCATCTCTCCTCCTCCTCCCTCACTCCTGCCCACCACCTCCCCTCCTCCCTCACTCCTTCCCACCACCTCCCTCCTCCCTCACTCCTGCCCACCACCTCCCTCCTCCCTCACTCCTGCCCACCATCTCCCCTCCTCCCTCAAACTCACCAGCTCTGCTTGCTGTGACGAGGGGTGATATAGTTCTTTTTGCTTTTCCTCAGAGTTGCCCCTTCCTTTCCCTTCCCACTTAAAATAAATGGGAAGCTTCAATTCACGAATAGTCCGGTTCATGACTGGCCTCCCCCTGGTCCTCTAACCCTTGCAGCACCCTGACCTACTAGAACTAGGAATGGCCAAAGAATCGACGAGATGGAGAAGGAAGAAGGAAGGGGAAGGATGGAAATACTGGAAAAGGATGGGATAGTGGAGGAGAGGAGGGTATGAAAGATCAGTGGCCCATTATTATTATAATCAAAAGAAGCGCTAAACAACAAGGGTTATACAGCGCGACCGGGCAGGACAGGATGCAGGGAGAATGGATTGTAAGCGGGAGATGGATGATTAGTAGGATATGGAGTGCAACAAGACAGTGGATAGTGCAGGGATAGAGGGTAGCAAGAGATCGAGGTAGAAGGGACTGAGGGAGATGCTAGAGGTATAATCTTCAGAGTTTGTATAGTAAGTCAGTTTCTGTCAAAAAGTCTACGAGAGAGTCAGGATTAAAGGAGGGTCCATCAGCAAGAAGGGACGGTAAAGATTTTTTTTAGATTTTGCCACCGAAGTGGCTAGTTTATTGTGCACCCCATATCCATCCTGTGGACGGTAGCGCAAGAGCATATGGATACACAAAAGGCCTAGGCACTAGGCCCCAAAGGGTTAACAATTGTACATTTGGGTTTATATCTACATTTCAATTATCTATTACAAGCAGGTATCTTATTTCATGAATAAGATATCTTGACATGTCACATAGGTTATTATATTGTCTATCTCAATATTCCTCAATAAGTGCACAATTAAGCACATAGTGTTCAAGACAGTGACCATATGTCTGATCACATAATTTGCATTTAGTTTGATCATCATCTGTGTCTCCCAAACTGTCAGAAGTACTTGTAGCCAAGCCTAAGCCTGGCCACTACAACATCAGTCAGTCTGTTCACATTGCAAGTTGCTCCACAAACATGCCCATCTGTGCTCGCATTATCATGAGCACAGATAGGCATGTTCATGGAAATTAATTTGGATTTATATCTACAGTTCACTTATCTGTTACAAGCAAATTTAGGAAATTTGCTTAGAATAAGTGGTATCCTACCTTCACTAATAAGATATCTTGACATGTCACATAGGTTATTATACTGTCTATCTCTATATTCCTCAATAAGTGGACAATTTAGCACATAGTGTTCAAGACAGTGACCATATGCCTGATCACATAATTTGCATTTAGTTTGATCATCATCTGTGGACGGTAAAGAAAGGGCCGCAGAGCGAAGACGCCGTTGGAGGTAAATTTTGCATGCTCGTTGATAAAGTGGGCAGTCCAACAGAATATGTCGAACAGACACTGGAACCTGACTGCTCACAGAGAGGGGCAGGGAGCCTCTCCATGAGATACCCGTGCGTAAGACGAGTGTGGCCAATGAGAAGACGGGAGAATGTAGTCTCCCAACCTTGACATTGGTGACAAGAAGGCCAGAAACCTATACTCGGTTTAATAGAATGAAGTTTGTTATTAAGCAGGTCAGACCAGCGTTGTTGCCAACGGGTGCGAAGGTGGGTAGCAATGACCGCAAAATAGTCCGTAAAAGGAACACCTCTATATGAAACTGGAAGGTCATGTACTGCTGACCGCGCAGCAGTGTCTGCCTGTTCATTGCCCTGTACGTCAACATGACCAGGGACCCAACAAAAAACAATATCTTTGTGCTTGCTAGAGATACGGCGTAACCAAAGTTGGATACGAAGAACTAGGGGTGAGGTGTATCAATTTTACGGATAGCCTGTAAAGCACTAAGGGAGTCTGAAACGACCACAAATGGTGATACAGGCATAAATGCCATGTTTACATCGGTGAACGTGATCTTGAGCATGGATGAAGTTTTTTTAGTTTAATATCTTTATTATGCACCCCATACCCATCGTGTGGGCGGTAGTCAAAAGATTACAGAGGTACATAATTGGTCCATTGACTGGACTCCAAAGTTTTGATAGCTGAACAAGTTACAGCGGTAATGAACTAGATCTGGTCACAATCATGACAAGTTACAAAGGTAATGAGCTCCAGGTAGAGCTGGTCACTCTCATGACAAGTTACAAAGGTAATGAACTAGAGCTGGTCACAATCATGACAAGTTACAAAGGTAATGAGCTCCAGGTAGAGCTGGTTACAATCATGACAAGTTACAAAGGTAATGAATCATAATCACTTCACATATAGTTACAATCATGAACAAATTACACACACACACATATATACATACACACACACACACACGCACATACAACAGGCCCAGTTTTCAATCGACATGTGCATAGGACAAAATGGTAATCAATACACATACATACACAAACACACACACACACACATGGTAATGCTTTATTTACAGGGAGCAAAGTCAGGGTATTTTTTCAGAATGGTCTGTAATATACCACTGTGGATAAAATACTTTGACATACCTTGAACATTTCTGAGTGAGTTGTCTCTGAATTCATTAATTTTGTCGCACTCCAGTACATAATGACGCAGGGTGTGACAATAATCCAACTGGCAAAGTTTACATTTTGTTTGGTCTACATCTGGTGGTGGTGATTTAACCTGCATGGATGAAGCTGTAGGTATTTTCATGATGCTCTCCACTGTGGCCCATGAGTTTTGATCCTCAATGGATGTCTTGATTTCGTCGATAGGTTGAACTGTAAGAAGCTTATCAAGTTTCTTAAGGAAGACTGTCCTCCTTGCCCTGAGAGCTGGAGATGACATGACAGTAAATCCTCGAGCAGTGAGAGTGGTGGTGGCTGTTGTAGTGAGAGTGGTGGTGGCTGTTGTAGTGAGTAGCTTCTCTGCTTCTTCATCATCGTTGCACACGACAATAAATGCTTCCTTCAGGGTCAATATGGTGTTGAATTTCACCTGTAGCACACTTCTAACAGCAACTGCTAGAGCAAGTTTTGATGAATCATTCACAGTGCCACTGTTGGGTTTGATCTTGACACGATTTGCATAACTCATCGTGATGAAGGTATAAATTCCCCTCCCCAACGGGTATCGTAGGGAGACTGAATACCAAGAGTCAGAGCTGCTGTGACCGCACTGGGCAGAGTCCCGTATCGTGTGTCTGTATCTGTATCTATCCCCTGACCTAATCCCGACCAATCCACGAACCTTCCCTCGAACCCGGTACCGCTTTTAGGTAACTCGTTGCCAAAGAGTTGATACCTAGATCATGCACCCGGCTTCTTTCACAACAGAAAGTCTATTTTCGAATCGGTTGCTCGTCACAGGACAGATTGGCTTTATACTAATGTCCATACGACCTCAACCCATATTCGATGATCCAAATACTATGACACATTCCTACTAGCTCCAACCCTAAGAAACGAGCTACTTGGAAGCCTGTTTTCCTCAACTCTATTTCAAAGACAATCTTGGACGAAATTCTTAATCTTCAGTCAGTAACATTTGCTTCTTACCTCAATGACCACGACATTAGCAAAGCACTCATGAGGCATGTAGGTCAAAATGTGCCCTTTCATGCTTTCTAGAGTGGGATGAGCATTGTCGCTCTGAAGGACACTGAACAAGCAGACACTTTTCTCTCCAGTCTATCGATGACATCCTTGTCACTAAACACAAAACATTCCTTTATCAATTCTAGCTGTGATTCAAGCCTCATCCTGCATACCATTATCTTACATGAATTTCTGCAATGTGGCCCAGACATTCGAGAGCAACTTGAACTCTAAAGCCTCCCAGTCAACAAAGTGGAAACTTATGTCTGCTTTAACCGGGATGAATATCACCATTTTGTTCTGGATGATTTGTAGTCTATCTTTCAGTTTTTCTGTTAAGGCAGACTACCATGAAGAGCAAGAATAATCTATATGGCACTGTATAAGAATTAGACATAGGGTCCTGCGAGCCTTAGTAGGTAGACGCTGTGTCTATCTATAGAGGAACTTTAGTCTGGCATTCGTTTTCTTTACTAAACTGTTCCCCATCAATTCTCTTGACATGCTTGGGTCAAACGGGATTCCCAGATATTTCTCTGAATACAATGAAGTGATGAGTTCCCCATTACACTGGACATTAAAATTATTTACCATTTTTGGTTTACTTTTCTTGCAAAAGAGTATGGTTTCTGTTTTCCCAAGGTGTAATGACTATTTGTTGTCTACTAACCATTTGCTGGAGGACTCGAGTTCTAGTGATAGTGCATTAGCTATATATTGTGGGTCTTTACCTGACACTAACAAGCACTGTCGTCTGTATACAACACAAACTTACACTTGACACTGATGGGCATGTCATTCACATAACATGGGAACAGTCCAGAACACTACCATGGGGAACCCCACATGCTATCGGGAAGGGTTCTGATTATGTGTTGTTGATCTTGACAATCTGTTTCCTGTTGCTTACGTAGGACCAGTCTACACAATCTATGCCAATAGCTTGTAGTTTCTTACATTATATATTATGGCTGGCCGTATCGAAGGCCTTTTGCAAGTCTAAGGTCACCATACCTATGAGATTCCGTAACGACATTTGAGTTTTCAGGTAGTCCATCAGATTAATTAGGGAGGTGTCGGTCGAGTAAGATCTGAAACCTGACTGGTAACTATGGAGAATGTTTTTGTCATTAAGATACTTTACTTGACAATACACCACTCAAGAATTCTGGACGTCACACTGTGTATACTAACAGGCCTATAGTTGACGTCAGACCTACTATTTTTTTTAAAGATGGAATTAACACTTGCCTCCTTAAATCCCTCCGGAACAGTATTGGTGGTGATGGACAAATTTATTATTGCGCATTGTCAAGATTGATGGACTGAACACATCGACTCCAGTCTGAGAGACTGATTACCTCAAACTCCTCCTCATCTTCCGCCGTTCTTCTCTGTAATGGAATAAAGAAACCACTGGCTGGCGAAGCGTTTCCGTAATGCCTAACTAATTTATTAACTTTTTTCAGTAAGGCTTTTGAGGCAGTTGATCATGATAAAGAATTCGATATTGTTTATTTGGATTTTAGTAAGGCTTTTGATAGAGTACCACATCAGAGACTGTTAAAGAAAGTGGCTGCTCACGGCATTGGAGGAAAAGTGTTTTCATGGATCGAGTCATGGCTCACCAATAGGAAGCAGAGGGTGTGCATTAATGGGGTTAAATCTGAGTGGGGATCTGTAACAAGTGGCGTTCCACAGGGATCGGTTTTGGGCCCGTTGTTGCTTATAATATATATAAATGACCTTGACGAGGGAATTACTAGTGATATGAGCAAATTCGCTGATGACACGAAGATAGGTAGGATAATCGATTCAGACGTAGATGTCCCGGAACTTCAGGAGGATTTAGACAAACTCAATTCCTGGTCAGAAAAATGGCAGATGCAGTTCAATGTAGATAAATGCAAAGTTCTAAAGCTCGGGAATGTTCATAACCCTAGCACCTACCAGCTTAATAATGTTGAAATCAGCCGTACAGAATGCGAAAAGGATCTGGGGGTTATGGTAAGCAGCAACCTCAAACCAAGTCAGCAATGCCTAAGCGTAAGAAATAAAGCAAATAGATTACTGGGATTTATATCAAGAAGTGTAAGCAACAGAAGTCCAGCGGTTATATTACAGCTTTATACATCATTAGTAAGGCCTCACCTAGATTATGCAGCTCAGTTCTGGTCTCCATTTTACAGAATGGATATAAATTCGTTAGAAAACATTCAGCGACGAATGACAAAGTTAATTCATAGCATTAGAAATCTTCCGTATGAAGAAAGATTGAAGACCCTTAAATTACATTCACTTGTAAGACGAAGAATGAGGGGAGACATGATCGAGGTATAAAAGTGGAAGATGGGTATTAATAAGGGGGATATAAATAAGGTCTTGAGGATATCTCTCCAAGAGAGAACCCGCAATAATGGATTCAAATTGGTTAAGTTTAGATTTAGAAAGGATATAGGAAAATATTGGTTTGGAAATAGGGTAGTTGATGAGTGGAACAGTCTGCCTAGTAGGGTCATTGAAGCTAGGACCTTGGGTAGTTTCAAATTTAGGTTGGATAAATACATGAGTGAGAGGGGTTGGATTTGAGTGGGACTCGCACTTGAGTTAATAGAATCTTCAAAGCTTATTTCTTGGGTAGAATTGAAAATTAGGTTGGGCAATTATTCTGTTAGTGGGATGGATTGTGAAGGACCTGCCTAGTATGGGCCAACAGGCCTGCTGCAGTGTTCCTCCTTTCTTATGTTCTTATGTTCTTATGTTCTTATGTAATAAAGATTTCCAAATCTTCCACGTGTCTCATTCTTCAACCTGTCAGTTTTCTCAGTCATTTATATCAGTACTTCTCAGGGATGACACACACAGCGAAGCAACTCTGGTTAATAACTAGTACTACTACTACTAATAATAATATCTACTACAAGTACATGTACAAGGTATACAGGCCTAGCTGACATCAATGACATACTACTATATAGAAAGCCCCCTTGTTATGCTGAGCATTTCCCGCAAATTAGGTCAGTTTTGTCCCAGGATGCGACCCACACCAGTCGACTAACACCCAGGTACCCATTTTACACTGATGGGTGAACATGGACAGCAGGTGTCTTATGGAAACACGTCCCTAATATTTTCCAGCCGTACCGGAGGAGATTCGGTATACGGACCTTATTATGTTGCGCATACCGTTGGCTTTATATTAGTATTTTTCTAATCAAAATTGTAATTGATCGTAGTCATGCCTAACATGTACCAAATTTTATACTTTCAATTATATTTTTTATCCATCAAAATTAGAAACACTGCAGTGCGGTTACCGTAAATTATGAGATAAACATCACAGGTACGATGGAACTGAACCCACCCGTTCTGTGATTCGTCTGCCATCGTCTTTTTGCGATATTTATAAGATATTTTATAAAGTGAATGTGTTCAGATATTTGGGAGTGGATGTGTCAGCGGATGGGTGTATGAAGGATGAGGTGAATCATAGAATTAACGAGGGGAAAAGGTGAGTGGTGCACTGAGGAGCTTGTGGAGACAGAAAACTTTATCTATGAAAGCAAAGAGGGGAATGTATGAGAGTATAGTTATACCAACACTCTTGTATGGGTGTGAGACATGGGTTGTGAATGTTGCAACAAGGAGAAGGCTGGAGGCAGTGGAGATGTCATGTCTGAGGGCAATGTGTGGTGTGAATATAATGCAGAGAATCCGTAGTTTGGAGATTAGGAGGAGGTGTGGGATTACCAAAACTATTATCCAGAGGGCTGAGGAGGGGTTGAGATGGTTTGGACATGTAGAGAGGATGGAACAAAATAGAATGACTTCGAGTATAAATTTGTAGGGGAGGGAAGGCGGGGTAGGGGTCGGCCTAGGATTATTATTATAATCAAATAGAAGCGCTAAACCACCGGGGTTATACAGCGCTGAGGTCGGCCTAGGAAAGGTTGGAGGAAGGGGGTAAAGGAGGTTTTGTGAGGGGCTTGGATTTCCAGCAAGCATGCGTGAGCGTATTCGATAGGAGTGAATGGAGACAAATGGTTTTTAATACTTGACGTGCTGTTGGAGTGTGAGCAAAGTAACATTTATGAAGGGATTCAGGGAAACCGGCAGGCCAGACTTGATTCCTGGAGATGGGAAGTACAGTGTCTGCACTCTGAAGAAGGGGTGTTAATGTTGCAGTTTTATAACTAGTGTAAGCACGCCTCTGGCAAGACAGTGATGGAGTGAGTGATGAAAGTTTTTCTTTTTCGGGCCACCCTGCCTTGGTGGGAGACGGCCGTTGTGTTAATATTTTTTTTTTATAAAGTTAGAGCAAAACCTCTGTTTGCCAACCACACCAATGTTTTGTTATCTGTTGGGCTTCTCAGAGACGACAACCACACCAATGTTTTGTTACCTGTTGGGCTTCTCAGAGACGACAACTACACCAATGTTTTGTTATCTGTTGGGCTTCTCAGAGACGACAACCACACCAATGTTTTGTTATCTGTTGGGCTTCTTAGAGACGACAACCACACCAATGTTTTGTTATCTGTTGGGCTTCTCAGAGACGACAACCACACCAATGTTTTGTTACCTGTTGGGCTTCTCAGAGACGACAACCACACCAATGTTTTGTTACCTGTTGGGCTTCTCAGAGACGACAACCACACCAATGTTTTGTTACCTGTTGGGCTTCTCAGAGACGACAACCACACCAATGTTTTGTTACCTGTTGGGCTTCTTAGAGACGACAACCACACCAATGTTTTGTTACCTGTTGGGCTTCTCAGAGACGACAACCACACCAATGTTTTGTTACCTGTTGGGCTTCTTAGAGACGACAACCAAGGATGCTGGTGAGGAACTGAGGAGAGTGAGGCAGCTTGAAGCTCCTCTGCACCGCAGACGTCAGCGTATGATGCACCTCCGGCAGGTTTACAAGGTAAGACACCTTATTCAGCTGTTGATAACAAAGTTGAGATGTGTATTAAGCAATTTTCACACTTCTGCTTACATTGTGAAACATAGAAACTTATACTGCAAGCTTACCATGTGTTTACAGGGATAACAGACACTCCTCATTATATGTAAACTGAACAGTCTGCTGTGTCAACTACAAGACTTTTTCAGGTGGGCGCAGGTCGAGTGTGGGGGGAGAGGGCGCCCGTCCAGCAGATGATGCACGTGGGCGTGCGGGCGTGTAAGAACAGCCTTGATTCCCTGAAGGTGTGACTTTCGTTCACGACTAACATCACGACTGTTGTACTGATGTCACTTACTGGTGCTCTTGTGGCCATCGTAATTACCTCAATATTGTTCCACGCATCACACTTATTAGTGTTATGTTCATCACGCTTATTAGTGTTATGTTCATCACGCTTATTAGTGTTATGTTCATCACGCTTATTAGTGTTATGTTCATCACGCTTATTAGTGTTATGTTCATCACGCTTATTAGTGTTATGTTCATCACGCTTATTAGTGTTATGTTCATCACGCTTATTAGTGTTATGTTCATCACGCTTATTAGTGTTATGTTCATCACGCTTATTAGTGTTATGTTCATCACGCTTATTAGTGTCGTGTGTTATGTTCATCACGCTTATTAGTGTTATGTTCATCACGCTTATTAGTGTTATGTTCATCACGCTTATTAGTGTCGTGTGTTATGTTCATCACGCTTATTAGTGTTATGTTCATCACGCTTATTAGTGTCGTGTGTTATGTTCATCACGCTTATTAGTGTTATGTTCATCACGCTTATTAGTGTTATGTTCATCACACTTATTAGTGTCGTGTGTTATGTTCATCACGCTTATTAGTGTTATGTTCATCACGCTTATTAGTGTCGTGTTATGTTCATCACGCTTATTAGTGTCGTGTGTTATGTTCATCACACTTATTAGTGTCGTGTGTTATGTTCATCACGCTTATTAGTGTTATGTTCATCACGCTTATTAGTGTCGTGTGTTATGTTCATCACGCTTATTAGTGTCGTGTGTTATGTTCATCACACTTATTAGTGTCGTGTGTTATGTTCATCACGCTTATTAGTGTCGTGTCTTATGTTCACGCTTATTAGTGTTATGTTCATCACGCTTATTAGTGTCGTGTGTTATGTTCATCACGCTTATTAGTGTCGTGTGTTATGTTCATCACGCTTATTAGTGTCGTGTGTTATGTTCATCACGCTTATTAGTGTCGTGTGTTATGTTCATCACGCTTATTAGTGTCGTGTGTTATGTTCATCACACTTATTAGTGTCGTGTGTTATGTTCATCACGCTTATTAGTGTTATGTTCATCACGCTTATTAGTGTTATGTTCATCACGCTTATTAGTGTTATGTTCATCACGCTTATTAGTGTCGTGTGTTATGTTCATCACGCTTATTAGTGTCGTGTGTTATGTTCATCACGCTTATTAGTGTCGTGTCTTATGTTCATCACGCTTATTAGTGTCGTGTGTTATGTTCATCACGCTTATTAGTGTCGTGTGTTATGTTCATCACACTTATTAGTGTCGTGTGTTATGTTCATCACGCTTATTAGTGTCGTGTGTTATGTTCATCACACTTATTAGTGTCGTGTGTTATGTTCATCACGCTTATTAGTGTCGTGTGTTATGTTCATCACACTTATTAGTGTCGTGTGTTATGTTCATCACGCTTATTAGTGTTATGTTCATCACGCTTATTAGTGTTATGTTCATCACGCTTATTAGTGTTATGTTCATCACGCTTATTAGTGTCGTGTGTTATGTTCATCACGCTTATTAGTGTCGTGTGTTATGTTCATCACGCTTATTAGTGTCGTGTCTTATGTTCATCACGCTTATTAGTGTCGTGTGTTATGTTCATCACGCTTATTAGTGTCGTGTGTTATGTTCATCACACTTATTAGTGTCGTGTGTTATGTTCATCACGCTTATTAGTGTTATGTTCATCACGCTTATTAGTGTCGTGTGTTATGTTCATCACGCTTATTAGTGTCGTGTGTTATGTTCATCACACTTATTAGTGTCGTGTGTTATGTTCATCACGCTTATTAGTGTTATGTTCATCACGCTTATTAGTGTCGTGTGTTATGTTCATCACGCTTATTAGTGTTATGTTCATCACGCTTATTAGTGTCGTGTGTTATGTTCATCACGCTTATTAGTGTCGTGTGTTATGTTCATCACACTTATTAGTGTCGTGTCTTATGTTCAGCACACTTATTAGTGTTATGTTCATCACGCTTATTAGTGTCGTGTGTTATGTTCATCACGCTTATTAGTGTCGTGTGTTATGTTCATCACACTTATTAGTGTCGTGTGTTATGTTCATCACGCTTATTAGTCTTATGTTCATCACGCTTATTAGTGTCGTGTGTTATGTTCATCACGCTTATTAGTGTCGTGTCTTATGTTCATCACGCTTATTAGTGTCGTGTCTTATGTTCATCACGCTTATTAGTGTCGTGTGTTATGTTCATCACGCTTATTAGTGTCGTGTCTTATGTTCATCACGCTTATTAGTGTCGTGTCTTATGTTCATCACGCTTATTAGTGTCGTGTGTTATGTTCATCACGCTTATTAGTGTTATGTTCATCACGCTTATTAGTGTCGTGTGTTATGTTCATCACGCTTATTAGTGTCGTGTGTTATGTTCATCACGCTTATTAGTGTCGTGTCTTATGTTCAGCACACTTATTAGTGTCGTGTGTTATGTTCAGCACACTTATTAGTGTCGTGTGTTATGTTCATCACGCTTATTAGTGTTATGTTCATCACGCTTATTAGTGTCGTGTGTTATGTTCATCACGCTTATTAGTGTCGTGTGTTATGTTCATCACGCTTATTAGTGTTATGTTCATCACGCTTATTAGTGTCGTGTGTTATGTTCATCACGCTTATTAGTGTCGTGTGTTATGTTCATCACGCTTATTAGTGTCGTGTGTTATGTTCATCACACTTATTAGTGTCGTGTCTTATGTTCAGCACACTTATTAGTGTCGTGTGTTATGTTCATCACGCTTATTAGTGTCGTGTGTTATGTTCATCACGCTTATTAGTGTCGTGTCTTATGTTCAGCACACTTATTAGTGTCGTGTGTTATGTTCATCACACTTATTAGTGTCGTGTCTTATGTTCAGCACACTTATTAGTGTCGTGTGTTATGTTCATCACGCTTATTAGTGTTATGTTCATCACGCTTATTAGTGTCGTGTGTTATGTTCATCACGCTTATTAGTGTCGTGTGTTATGTTCATCACGCTTATTAGTGTTATGTTCATCACGCTTATTAGTGTCGTGTGTTATGTTCATCACGCTTATTAGTGTCGTGTGTTATGTTCATCACGCTTATTAGTGTCGTGTGTTATGTTCATCACACTTATTAGTGTCGTGTGTTATGTTCATCACACTTATTAGATTGGTGTTGTATATTACGCATATATCTTCTCCGATACTTTTTGTTTTAACATCACGTAGATGTGATCCCAAGCTGGTGACAACCAGGAGGATCATTGTTACAGACTGATGATAATGCTACAAGAAATTCAATTAGTAGTAAAATATCACCACGGGGAAGAGCTATAAACCATAGGGGCCATGTAACGCCTGGGGAATGAGAGAAAATCTAATTTGATCCAAGGAAGGAGAGGGTAGCTGCAATTCATTGGATCAAGAACTCTTGAAGGGAATCAGTTACATATTGTATTTGTAGGTTCGCCGGTTCTATCCCGGTCCGGGTCTTTTCCAGGTGGTGACCCGGCGATCAGTTATATAGAATGGAAGTTTGTTAAGGGTACGTTTATCTTCCCTTTTACCTCACTTTCTAATGTTCATTACAGAGATGCGACCATGCACGTTTCTTTGATTCCTGTGTGATATCTTTACCATAAGTCACCTGTAGCTCAGTGGTTGAGTGCCTGACCCTGCCTGAGAAACTAGCTGGCCTTGTTTCTCAGGCAGGGTCAGACATATGGGTGAATTACCTTACTTCTACTGCCAATGGTAAACTAGTACTAGCAGTATTATTATTACAATCAAAACTAAGCGCATTACCTGAGCATCGGTAACAAATTTTCCATATTCTCCTTTGGACGCTTGTCCTCATCTCAGTAGCGTAGTAAAAGGATGGAAGCAGTGTACACTATATAGGTCCGAGCCTTGAAACGGACTGAGGCAGGGTAACAGGTTGGTCTGCAAATTCTGTGTAAAATAAAGTCAACAGGAAGGTTGTCTCTTCAGGTGCAGAACTTTCTTCAGTATCTCATCAACGGACAGTTTGGTGCCAGTGGAGTGGCCGTCTTCAACCTCATTAGAGATTTGATTTCATTAAACTTCCTGGTGAGTGTAGTAATGTGCCTGAGCCTGGTGCTACCACAGGTGTATCAGGTGTTGGTGCTCCAAGAGCCCCAGCTCGTCACAACAGCCACCTGGGTCATCACAAACACTACCAAGAATGACAACTGCCCACCTGTACGCATTACCTACAATAACATAAAGGTAAAATTCTCTCACATTATACTGTTAAGTTAGCATACATTAGTCACAGAATATTCATTAATGCATGCACACACATATATGTATGATAGAAATGTTAAACGTTTTGGAGTGGTTCGTACTTTTATTCAATAAATGTATGAAAGAGGGGAAGGTACCTAGGCATTGGCAGAAAGCATGCATAGTTCCTTTATATAAAGCGAAGTGGAACAAAAGTGTAAAACTTATAGGGAACTTTTTGCTGATGATACTTTGCTTTTGAGAGATTCTAAGAAGTTGCAAAGGCTATTGAACGAGTTTGGGAGGGTGTGTAAAGGAAGAAAGTTGAAAGTGAGCATAGATAAGAGTAAGGTGATGAGGGTATCAAACGATTTAGATTAGAAAAAATGGATATCGGATTGGAGGGAGTATGGAAAAAGTGTATGTGTTCATAAATTTGGGAGTAGACCTGTCCGCGGATGGGTTTAAGAAGGACGAGATAAACCACAGAACTGATGAAGGAAAAAAAAGGGGTGGTGCATTGTGGTATCTGGAGACAAAAAAATGTTATACATGGTGGCAAAGAAGGGAATGTATGAGAGTATAGTGGTACCAACACTCTTATATGGGTGTGAGGCATGGGTTGTAAATGCTGCAGCGAAGAGGAGGCTGGAGGCAGTGGAGAGGTCGTGTCTAAGGGCAATGTGTGGTGTAAATATTATGCAGAGAATTCGTAGTGCAGAAATTAGGAGGTGGTGTGGAGTTACTAAAAGTATTAGTCAGAGGGCTGAAGAGAGGTTGTTGAGGTGGTTTGGTCATTTAGTGGAGGAAAGGAGGGGTAGAGGTAGTCCTAGGAAAGGATGTAGGGAGGGGATAAAAGAAGTTTGTGTGCAAGGACCCTGGACATGCAGCAGGCATGTGTGAGCATGTTAGATAGGAGTAGAGACGAATGATTTTTGGGACCTGACGAGCTGTTGGAACGTGAGCAGGGTAATATTTTGAGTCCTGGAGGTAAGAAGTACAATGCTTGCACTCTAAGGAGGGGTTTGGGATATTGGGAGTGACATCTAAACTTGTATCTGAGCGCCTCTGCAAAGACTGATTGTGTGTGAATGATGTTGAATGATTCAAGTTTTTTCTTTTTGTGTCATCCTGCCTCGGTAGGAAACGGCCAACATATATATATGTATGTATATACGTATATATATATATCGTGCCGAATCGGTAAAGCTTGTGATTTTGGCTTAAATAGCAACGCTCTCCTTGCCGACTAAGGCAAGCGAAAGTGTGTATGCAAAAATTTCGCAAAAGTCATTCTGAACCTAACTCAAAAATTATATTTCATTGTTTATTATTAAATTATTGTAATAATTATCTAAAATCTATTTAGTTGGATTAGGCTAAATTAAATTGTGCTTGTTATATGTCAGGGAAACGCCTTCCGCCTGATCAAAAAAAAAAAAAAAAAAAAAAAGTGGAAAAATAAACTCCAGGAAAAATAAAGATATTTTTCTAAGGCTTTTGATTAAAATTAAATAAAAATAAAAACTTGCCGATGAAGGGCAGGAGTATATAAGACCCAGGATGGTTGTGATGTGTATAAGACCCAGGATGGTTGTGATGTGTATAAGACCCAGGATGGTTGTGATGTGTATAAGACCCAGGATGGTTGTGATGTGTATAAGGCCCAGGATGGTTGTGATGTGTATAAGGCCCAGGATGGTTGTGATGTGTATAAGACCCAGGATGGTTGTGATGTGTATAAGGCCCAGGATGGTTGTGATGTGTATAAGGCCCAGGATGGTTGTGATGTGTATAAGACCCAGGATGGTTGTGATGTGTATAAGACCCAGGATGGTTGTGATGTGTATAAGACCCAGGATGGTTGTGATGTGTATAAGGCCCAGGATGGTTGTGATGTGTATAAGGCCCAGGATGGTTGTGATGTGTATAAGACCCAGGATGGTTGTGATGTGTATAAGGCCCAGGATGGTTGTGATGTGTATAAGGCCCAGGATGGTTGTGATGTGTATAAGACCCAGGATGGTTGTGATGTGTATAAGACCCAGGATGGTTGTGATGTGTATAAGGCCCAGGATGGTTGTGATGTGTATAAGGCCCAGGATGGTTGTGATGTGTATAAGACCCAGGATGGTTGTGATGTGTATAAGGCCCAGGATGGTTGTGATGTGTATAAGGCCCAGGATGGTTGTGATGTGTATAAGACCCAGGATGGTTGTGATGTGTATAAGACCCAGGATGGTTGTGATGTGTATAAGACCCAGGATGGTTGTGATGTGTATAAGGCCCAGGATGGTTGTGATGTGTATAAGGCCCAGGATGGTTGTGATGTGTATAAGACCCAGGATGGTTGTGATGTGTATAAGGCCCAGGATGGTTGTGATGTGTATAAGGCCCAGGATGGTTGTGATGTGTATAAGACCCAGGATGGTTGTGATGTGTATAAGACCCAGGATGGTTGTGATGTGTATAAGGCCCAGGATGGTTGTGATGTGTATAAGGCCCAGGATGGTTGTGATGTGTATAAGACCCAGGATGGTTGTGATGTGTATAAGGCCCAGGATGGTTGTGATGTGTATAAGGCCCAGGATGGTTGTGATGTGTATAAGACCCAGGATGGTTGTGATGTGTATAAGACCCAGGATGGTTGTGATGTGTATAAGACCCAGGATGGTTGTGATGTGTATAAGGCCCAGGATGGTTGTGATGTGTATAAGGCCCAGGATGGTTGTGATGTGTATAAGACCCAGGATGGTTGTGATGTGTATAAGACCCAGGATGGTTGTGATGTGTATAAGACCCAGGATGGTTGTGATGTGTATAAGACCCAGGATGGTTGTGATGTGTATAAGACCCAGGATGGTTGTGATGTGTATAAGGCCCAGGATGGTTGTGATGTGTATAAGACCCAGGATGGTTGTGATGTGTATAAGGCCCAGGATGGTTGTGATGTGTATAAGACCCAGGATGGTTGTGATGTGTATAAGGCCCAGGATGGTTGTGATGTGTATAAGACCCAGGAT
This sequence comes from Cherax destructor, assembly GCA_009830355.1. Taxonomy (NCBI): domain Eukaryota; kingdom Metazoa; phylum Arthropoda; class Malacostraca; order Decapoda; family Parastacidae; genus Cherax; species Cherax destructor. The sequence goes on from WNWK01004682.1 coordinate 74,302, forward strand.
GGTTGTGATGTGTATAAGGCCCAGGATGGTTGTGATGTGTATAAGGCCCAGGATGGTTGTGATGTGTATAAGACCCAGGATGGTTGTGATGTGTATAAGGCCCAGGATGGTTGTGATGTGTATAAGGCCCAGGATGGTTGTGATGTGTATAAGACCCAGGATGGTTGTGATGTGTATAAGACCCAGGATGGTTGTGATGTGTATAAGGCCCAGGATGGTTGTGATGTGTATAAGGCCCAGGATGGTTGTGATGTGTATAAGACCCAGGATGGTTGTGATGTGTATAAGGCCCAGGATGGTTGTGATGTGTATAAGACCCAGGATGGTTGTGATGTGTATAAGGCCCAGGATGGTTGTGATGTGTATAAGGCCCAGGATGGTTGTGATGTGTATAAGACCCAGGATGGTTGTGATGTGTATAAGGCCCAGGATGGTTGTGATGTGTATAAGACCCAGGATGGTTGTGATGTGTATAAGGCCCAGGATGGTTGTGATGTGTATAAGACCCAGGATGGTTGTGATGTGTATAAGGCCCAGGATGGTTGTGATGTGTATAAGACCCAGGATGGTTGTGATGTGTATAAGGCCCAGGATGGTTGTGATGTGTATAAGACCCAGGATGGTTGTGATGTGTATAAGGCCCAGGATGGTTGTGATGTGTATAAGGCCCAGGATGGTTGTGATGTGTATAAGACCCAGGATGGTTGTGATGTGTATAAGGCCCAGGATGGTTGTGATGTGTATAAGGCCCAGGATGGTTGTGATGTGTATAAGGCCCAGGATGGTTGTGATGTTCAAAGATATGGTGAAGGTTATCCTGGGTGGTGTAATTCTTCTCATGTTCTGGAAACTCCTGTCACCACTTTGTTGCAGCAACACTATTAAGGTTTTTGAAAAGATGAGTAGTCATAATATGATCCCAATACGTTCAGTAGACAGGGATCTTACTCACACATGTAGCGTCTACCCTGGTTGACCAGGTCAGCAGCAGATCTGACAATGATAAAAAAAATAACACTGGTTACATAAAGATAAACAAGTACAACATTGAAGAAAGAAAGAGTGGTAGTCAACTTCAATGACATTACTGGAAACCAGGAAAATAAACAACGAACAGAAATACTCTTGGTAGTTCACCTTACCTGATCAGGAAGAGAGTGGAGGTGAAGTGACTCTCCAATCTTCAACCCACACCAGGTAAGGTTCATACTACCAGGAGTAGAAATTAAAATAAATCAGACACCAGGAACTGGAGTTTAGTCTCAGCCCGCTAGATGGTAGTGCGGGCAGTGACACGCCGCTGATAGTTCCCTCACATTATAATAAGGTTAGGTAAGTTTTCTAAGGTTCTTTTGGTAGAAAATTATTAAATTTTAAATTAACATAATTGAAAAAATATATCTTTAAACGAATAAGAGTATTTTTTTAGAAAGGACTTAATTTTAAATGAGTTCTTGCTAATTGACCAGTTTTACCTATTCGGCACGACATATATATATATATATATATATATATATATATATATATATATATATATATATATATATATATATATATATATATATATATACATACATACATACATATACGTACATACACTCAGTGATCGCGACCACTTTATTAAGTACACATATACACCTGCTCATTAACACAAATATTTAATCAGCCAATCACGTAGCAGCACTTCAATGCTAAAAGCATGCAGACATGGTGGTCATAAGTTGGAAAGGAATTTTTAGACCTCATTTTGGTCCAGTCTAAATTATTATTATATTCTATATTGGACTTCTTACAGGTAAAGAACTGCAGTATATCGTACGTGAATTCACTGGGTTCTGGGGACAACGAAACCTGGATTTGGGATTCAGCATCGTGGGTGTCAAAAGTGTTGCTTGGTAAAGGACGTCTAGAGTACTCACCTCTGTTCTTGGGCTTCTACCCCGTGCTGCTTGTGGATGACAATTACCCCGTGGCAGCAGCACAGCTCCTGGCCGTGATGATTGTTTTCTTGGCATCATTAGTGATGGTGGTGACGAGAGTGGGTCAATGGCTACGTTATAACCCTTCCTTCTGGGGAGAACTCACCTTCTCTAAGATGGTATTCGCCGGATGGGACTTTAATCTGAGACAAATACACTGCATCACTTCCAAGCAACATGTTTTGAGGAACGATATTCGTGCCGCTCTTGATGAGTACCAGTACCAACGATCAAAGAGCAGTAGAACTACAACACAGCTGCTGAAGCTCTACGTTAAGAGACTCATCGTCAATTGCTTGATTTTTGTGTCAATGTCTGCTGGTTACATGATCATAGTTATATTCACTAATTATCGCCCAGTCTTAGAAGAGTGGTTTGATAACTATTATTCCCAAGATACATGGCAAAAAGAAACTTTGGACTCCTTGATAAGCTACCTGGACATACTGACAGTGTGGCTGGTGAGTCTGCTGCTGCCCAAGCTGCTATCCTTGCTGGGCTCCCTAGAAGAGTATAGTAGCCGTGTATCTATGCTGCTTTTTATACTCCGTAACGCTGCTATCCGTCTCATTTCTCTGGGAGTACTGGTGGCGTCTCATCTCATTCTCGTCTCTTCTCACAGCACAAAAGACTGTCGACCTGATATGCCATGCTGGGAAACTGCCCTCGCACAGAAACTTTACGCTCAGCTAATGTGGGACTTTGTGATACGCGTTGTGTGGACAACACTGTTGCTCACTCATAAGCTCCTCTCAATACCATTTACGTGTCTCAAGATCTCAATCTTCTTGCCAGAATTCGACGTGCCAGGCAGAGTGCTGGATGTGCTCACCCTGCAGACCATCTGCTGGCTGGGTGTCCCTGTGTCACCGCTCCTGCCTCTCTTGGTCCTGGTGTCACTCTATGTCCTACTGTGGTTTGATGTAATTGGAGCACTACTTACTTCAAAGTCTTCTAATCACATGTTTCAGGTGTCACACTCTTCTGCTATATTCATGGTGGTGCTGGCTGTGTCCTGGGTCGGGGCGGCCACTGTCACTGTCGTTGTTCTCTTCTTTATTCCACCGTCTCTGGGTTGCGGCCCCTTCAGAGGGCTGAGTGTTGCCTGGGACGCACTTGCCTACTACACTTGTAACCTGGAGAGCTCCGTCACCTTGTTCAGGTAAATTTAAAAAATTGTTGCATGATTGAAGTACATTATCTAATAAATTAGCCCCTTTGAATAAACTGTATCATATATAATAATAATATCTTTATTTACTACAAGTACAGGTCTGTATACAAGGTATACAGGCCTAGGTGACATCAATGACATACTACTATATAGAAAGCCCCTTGTTATGCAAAGCATTTCGGGCAAATTAGGTCAGTTTTGTCCCAGGATGCGACCCACACCAGTCGATTAACACCTAGGTACCCATTTTAATGATGGGTGAACATAGACAACCGGTGTAAGGAAACACGTTCGATGTTTCCACCCCTTCGCCGGGAATCGAACCCGGACCCTCACCGTGTGAAGCAAGAACATTTGCCACCAGGCCACGGAGCTGTTATCCTACTTCAAATAATGTTTACGATGATACTCTTCACTTTGCCTTTCCCTCTTTCCAATATGCTACAGACAACAGTCGACTAACACCCTGGGGCAGCAGGAGACTTGCCCATACGTCGCGTTCCGCTCAGAACGAGTACGAATCCTTTCGGTTGTGGTATTCTAGTTAACTTATAGCTTTAAATAAACGATAATTTGTGTAACTTTCAATAAATTCTGCCTCTAATAAAACACTCTTGCTCTCTGCCCACGTAAATTAAATGCATAAATGAAAAAAGCACTGAAATGAAAGCACTGAATGTAAGTGTCGTTCCTGCAGCAGCTACGACATGAAACTGGGATTTGTGGTTGAGTCACCTTGCAAACTGAACTTTAGTAATATTGACTTTTCTCAAGCTTGTAGAAGCTACAACTACAGGCGGACTCCCTATTATCTTGCTCGGATAAGCCTGAGACCTGAATGTAGCATGTTTGTATATAAAGTCAGAAACAGATATGCATAAATGGTTGAAAGAAGAATTAGTTAAACTTTTATGTATTTCCTCTCACATAGCCTTTTTTACCACGATAAAGGCAATGATTTAGCTAATTTAGAATTGCATAAAGAAAATGTCGAATATAATTTTGCCTTAAAATACAGAGGTTTTAAAAGCACTGGACCTGGGCACAAGAGAACATGTAGGCCAGGATAAATTACAACAATTGGATATGCTGAATATTGAAGACAGAGTAAAACAACTTAAGTTAAATCAAGTTTATAAAATTGCTCACAGTGTCCAGAATATCTTGCTGCCAATTTTGTCAAGGCTGGGAACCAAAGCAGTCATAGTACTAGGGGGGGAGCACAACTTTGTAGTACCCACAGTCAGTGGCCAGGCTTCAAACACCTTTTATTGTACAGCAATAAAGGAATGGAACAGACTGCCTGCACATGTCAAAGTCAGTCATAGCATGAGCCAGTTCAAGAAGAGAGCCAAAAGGTACCTAATGAATGTAGCGACAGAAAGGGAGGAGAATGTTTTTTTATTTTTTTAGCTAACACATATGTAACTGTAAATATCTCTTTTTACCTTGTTCCTAGTATATATCCTTTATATTATAATAACATATATCTCATACAATGTATAATATTTAAGGTATTAAAAGGACCCCAATGGAAATAAGTCACTGTCTGACTTTTTTGGGTTATCCTGGGTTCTCTACACATATGCTGCTATGTATGATGAGCTATGTAACTGTATTTGTGTATACCTGAATAAACTTACTTACTTACTGTTAGAAAAGAACTAGCAAACGAGTTTGAAGAAATTAGAACAACACAGATTTATTACTTGTCACAAGAGAATGCATCTAGTTAAAACTTGTTTGTGGAGAAAGTAACAAACATACAGTTTTTTCAAGATATATATAAATGTTAAAACACTTGTATCATTTATTGCATACGTTATGAGAGCCCCTGATCATGCAGAACATTTACAACAGACTTACACTTGCAATTAAAACAAACTTATGTAGTTGGTTAGATTATTTGAATGCAAAGTTTAATATAAATAAGTTGTTTGAAGATGAGATTATTAAATGTAATGATTATTTTAAGTAACAGAAGTCTGCATATTACAAAAAACAATGGAAATAAGAAGAGATGAGGATACAAAACCGTTGTGATAATTTTAGTTAAAATAATAATGTTTCAAGAATTAAGATAGCCAAGTGTTGCACATGTTGCAACTTGTCGCTGTTTTGTACCATTGTCAACATTTTTCTTGAGTGGGGAAGAACCACTTTCAGCTGTGTGATACTTAATGCATAGTATGCTGAATGATCTTTATAATGGCAGTGTTCTAAAGTGCTATAACTTGCCTCAGGGAGGTGATGAATGTGCTGAACGATGTGGTGGTGGCGGGCAGTATAGCAGCAGTTCTGGTCATGGCCGCCTTATATTATCTCTGGATCCTGCAGCTCCGTGCTGTTCTCGTCAAGCGACTCGAGAACAAACTAAAGGAGATCTTCAAAGACAAAGTGTTCTTAATGGAAAGACAGCAGAGGTATCGTGACTGTCAAATCTTCCACTTCCAGGATCCACTTACACACTGCCCAGACTTTCGACGGTAACTGTGTCAAATGGTGCAAAACAATGAATAAGAAATGCATGCCAGCTACAGTACAAATCAAGGTATATAGTTCACTTATCGTTAAATACACTTGGAAAACAAATCCCAACATCTTATTTGTTCAAAAAGTTTGCTATATCTGCATAGCTTAAAATATCTTCTATTTTAGCAAATTTTGCATTTACAAGCGATGACATTACTGGCTTTGTTGTTACATGGTAGAAGTAGTAGTAGTAGTCCTACTGGTATTAGTAGTAGTGGTACTGGTAGTAGAAGTCCTTCTGGTATTAGTAGTAGTAGTAGTACCACTATTACTACCATCACCACCACCACTACTACTACTACCTACAACTATTATGCTTTTACATCTCACTCTAATATCTATATATACCCTGTGTGTCCCAGTATTGTCTGTAACAACTTAAAGCTCCTGGAGAGCGAAACGTTGCCACAAGAAAATGTCGCATTAGTTGCACATGTCCTTTTACCTGACATTGTTACCATTAACTCTATCCTTGGTTAATACAGTATTTGTTGAAAAAATGAATATGAAGTGATACTGCATGTAAACAGTTCACAGTGTGTGTTTATTGTCAACTGTTTGCTCACTACAGTAGGTACTAGCTACGGAGCTAGTGAAAATCATAATAAAAATATTTTGTTTACATTAGATCACTGGTTGACTATGCTTAATTCCTGCTAGCTGTTGTCAGAGTGCAAGCAATGAGGATCATCCTATTATGTCCCTTGTCCATGTAGCACCAAGAGTGGCGCAGCCACCAGGGAAGAGGTGGCTAATGGGGCTAAAGCCCTCCTCAGATGTAAATATTTTTATTTTCAGTTATTGACTAAGTTTCATTGTATTATATTGACTAGTAACCACGAAAGCACGAAAGTTTAAGAAATTTCGTATACATATTAAAAAAAAGTGTTTAAATGTGATTTATTCGACTTTTTTCCCTTCAGCATCTAATTTATTTTAAGGCCCTTCATCCCGCTCAGGTTGAAGTCCTGGCTGTGCCAAGTGCAGCCAAAGAAAGAACTTGATATTCCAGGCACTGAAAGAAATGTCCTCACAAGTGTTAATATGCTCAGGCAAATCAGTTCAAACACTGGCTCAGAAACTCTTCATACTTTCTTTACCACAGCTGAATACGCCTCTAAATGTATATGTATATATGAAACTGACTTATAAATGAATTAAAGACACGACCTACGTCAAGTAAGACAACAGCGACACTTCCCAGCACCAAGTCACTATTCTTCACATTCATCACAGAACTTTATTAGATCACACTCAAAGCTTCGTCTTGAAGCTAAGTACGACAGTTGTAAGTTGTACTGATGCCTTTGTCACACAGCATTCTCTTCCACAAATTATAAATGTTTATGAGTCCGTTCAGCAACCCGCTGGAGCAGTTGGTAGAACCGCTCTTGTCAAACTCAACTATTTGCTGTACTTCTTCCACTCGCCTGTGATAGGGTACACCAACAAGTGCTGAATACACACTACACATGACCGAGGAGAAGGTAAAGAGACTGCTAAGCGAACTAGATACCTCAGAGGCGGTGGGCCCAGACAACATCTCTCCCTGGATTCTGGCACAATGTGTGCCATGCTAGGGGGTTAAAGGCTGCAACCCTCACTCAGAGAAAAGGATCTTGGGGTAAGTATCATACTGAACACATCTGAGGCGCATATCAACCAAATAACTGCTGCAGCATATGAGCGCCTGGCAAACCTAAGAATAGCATTTTGACACCTGAGTAAGGAGTCATTCAAGACACTGTACATCATGTACGTCAGGCCCATATTGGAGTAAGCAGCACCAGCATAGAATCCACACCTGGTCAAGGTTTGCAACGAGACTAGTCCCGGAGCTACGGGGGTATGTCTTATGACACTGGAGGACAGGAGGGATAGGGGAACTATGATAACGTATAAAATACAGAGCAACAAGGGGTCACAACTGGAAGTTGAAAACTTAAATGAGTTACAGGGATGTTAGGAAATATTTCTTCAGTTACAGAGCTATCAGGAAGTGAAACAATCTAGAGAGTGATATAGGTGGTATAATTAAGCTCTTGGAGCAGGGAGTGGACCTAGCAGCGATCAGCGAAGAGGCGGGGTCAGGAGCTGTGAATCAACCCCTGCAACAACAAATAGGTGAGTATACACGCACTGATCCGAGGGCAGGGGATCACAACTATTTTTGTGTACATTAATACACTTTACAGCAGCAGAGGGACCAATAACCAAACGGGTAAATAGTTTATATGCTGATCTACAATGTTATATACACTGTGAATCGTATATAGGATGAATGTTTACCTTAATCTCGGTGTTAAGCAAGGCATATCCAGCCTTAATGTCCTTCTGTTTAGTCAACACCTTTAAACCCAATTAACAAACCAACCACCTGAGCTGTGTATATCTGTGTGTATACATTTAGCTTTGAATATCTTTCACTGGATATAAGGTGTGCATATTTGTGTATATACATTGATATGTTCATATCTGTTTATATGATGTGCACTGAGATGTGTATATCCAGTTTATATGCACTGAATATTTTCCTTAAAATAAGGATTTAAATTTTCTTGAGGTGATTGTACAAGTTAAATGAAGCCTTAATGACCCACCTGCAGTTGATGGCTTTTAAACCCGTCAATAATAAGCTTAACTTAACTCCTAGTTTAAGCATTAAAGTATTTCCGGTGGCCTGTGTACAGGCGAAATTAAGCCTTGACAACCCGCGTACTGGGGCTAGGATTTAAACCTGAGGAACTAATTATGTACATAAATTATCTGGCAAACAACAGAACTATTTTTTGGGTCAGCGTAAGAGGGGGGTTGGGATGGACTAGGGTGGGATTTGGGTAGGTAAAGAGGGTAATGGGGGCAAGGAGGAATGCGGGGAGGGCAGACATAGCACTCTTGTGCTCAATTACTGTCATAACTGTGAAGTGTAGGCTGCACCGACCCCCAAAACAGTGATTTGCCGTATATTTTGTGAAGTGTTTTGGATAATCTTAAATAATTAATGGAACGACCATCCACCACCATGAGAAGCTTCCTAGGAAGGTAAGACATTACCATATTGGTTGATAATATATAAATCATTAAAGAGGTTAAGCATTTTCTCGTCCTCATAACCGTCTTGGTGATTAGTGTATAGATAAATAGATAAATATTTATCATACAAATATTCATATTTAAGCTAACGGGTAGATTAATTTTACGGAAATCTCGCCCTTCGAGGCACCTTGATGCTGGTGAAGGGCTCTCTATCCAGGGAATTGGAGCTATCCTCCACTCTTTCTTGGATAGACCGAATTACCTCAAATTCCACCAGCTCTTTGACTCGTACGGGTTTAGGGCTTCCACATTAATATCATACAGAAATCGGATTGCATAGACTGCCGGTGATGGTCCATTATACAGACTTGTACGTTAGTATTGAACAGTTGTGCACTTGACTTTAAATGCAGGTGTTGCAGGTGTCTGATACTGATGACAAGTGATAACAGTTAATGTAATCCTCCAGCACAAGAATAAAGTAAGTTGTTATGCGTAACACCATACTCATGGGCGCTGAATTTATATCGCGTTACTATCTGCAGCATCAGCCTAGTCTTGAAGGATTCGCCGGTACATGTCCCAGCCCGGCCGGGTCTTTTCCAGATGGTGACCCGGCGAATCAGTCTAGTCATATCGTAAAATAGTGGTACATTATCTATGAAAATTAACCTTAATGGTAGAAGACTGACTTTATGGTGTAGTGATTGGCAGCAGGTGTTACACACACAGTGACAGTACAACACTGTTAATAACCTAATTACAGGTCGCTTGAGGCATGAACTGCATTGAGGTTAACAAGGAAGAAATGCGGTAGTGCAAGAGAGGGCGTGTGGAGGAGTGTAGGTGCTGAGGATTAGCTAAGGACCAGGCTAGGGAGGGTCGTCTATCCTGGTCTTGACAGGCTGAGCACGTCTCAACACTGCCACACCCTAAACTATAAAAAAACTATGTAATATATATATTATATTAAAACTGGTCATCTCCCACCGAGGTAGGGTGATCCGTAAATGAAAAAATCCTTTCACCAACATTCCATCGTTCCAGAAGTGCTGACATTGCAGTTTAGATGACCCTCGAAACTGCAACATCACCTCTCCAGAATTTAGGCACTGTACTTTCCTCCTCCAGGATTCAAGTCCGGTGAACTGGTCTTCCCTGAATCCCTCCATTAACGTTATTTTGCTCACACTCCAACAGCAAATCCATTAAAATCCACGTGTCTCCATTCTCCAAGCCTGCTGGATGTTAAGTCCCTACAAATCTGTCTTTCACCCCGTCCCTCCACCTGTTCTGGGGGGCCTCTCCAACTTCTAACTTGCACCAAAGATTTATAAACACTCTTGATCATGCCTTTCCAACCCCTATACATACCCAAATCACCTGACCAACCCTTCTTCAATCCTAATTCTCTATAATATTCACAACACATCGTTCTCCAACATGACATCTGCGCTGCCTCTAACCACCATCTCGCTGCAACATTCAAAACCCATACCTCGCACCCATAAGTGTCTGTGTTATCTGGTAAAAACTAAGGGAATGTGGTACATTCCCTTAGTTTTCCCTTCCATACGTAAACCAATTTTCTTACACACATGCCTCAACACCAACCTTTTTCTCACATTTATTCTAAGGTTCACGTCATCTTTCATAGACCCATCTGCCAACATGTCTACTGCCAAATATCTAAATACATTCACTTCCTCCACACTCCCTTCAGTCTGATATTCAATTTATCATTGCCTAATTTTTTTTGTTACCTTCCTTACCTTACTCCTTTCTAGGTTCACTTTTTCCTGTTTATACATTTTATGCATTACAATTTAATTCATTGCAAGGAGCGGGTGGAGGCTCGATCCTAAGTGTTTTGGAAGTGGAATGTTGGAAATGTTTTGCTTGATCATATACATCCCTCAGTGGATATATATTGCTGATATGTGCATATCTTACAGATACAATATTAATTTCGTAGCAGAGAAGAAACTTTTTTTTATAGAATACCTCGTAATTAGGATAAATAATCAGTATGCTATTATGATACTTACAAATAGTCTGTTTTCTAGCTGTGAAATAATCACAGTGAGCGTTAAATAACGTCACTTTTCATAAATGTTGGATAAAAACAAAATTGTAGCAGCGGCAGCAAGATGGAAGTCATGGTCAAGCATGGTGTCATAATATACGAGTGAGGACGATCCTGCTTCCTGGTACACTTCCCCCTCCTGGTACACTTCCCCCTCCTGGTACACTTCCCCCTCCTGGTACACTTCCCCCTCCTGGTACACTTCCCCTCCTGGTACACTTCCCCTCCTGGTACACTTCCCCTCCTGGTACACTTCCCCTCCTGGTACACTTCCCCTCCTGGTACACTTCCCCTCCTGGTACACTTCCCCTCCTGGTACACTTCCCCTCCTGGTACACTTCCCTCCTGGTACACTTCCCTCCTGGTACACTTCCCCTCCTGGTACACTTCCCCCTCCTGGTACACTTCCCCCTCCTGGTACACTTCCCCCTCCTGGTACACTTCCCCCTCCTGGTACACTTCCCCCTCCTGGTACACTTCCCCCTCCTGGTACACTTCCCCCTCCTGGTACCTCCCCTCCTGGTACACTTCCCCCTCCTGGTACGCTCCCGCCTCCTGGTACACTTCCCCTCCTGGTACGCTCCCGCCTCCTGGTACACTTCCCCTCCTGGTACGCTCCCGCCTCCTGGTACACTTCCCCTCCGGGTACGCGCCCGCCTCCTGGTACACTTCCCCTCCTGGTACGCTCCCGCCTCCTGGTACACTTCCCCTCCTGGTACGCTCCGCCTCCTGGTACACTCCCACTTCCTAGTACACCCTGCTTCCTGGTACACTTCCCCTCCTGGTACGCTCCCGCCTCCTGGTACACTTCCCCCTCCTGGTACGCTCCCGCCTCCTGGTACGCTCCCGCCTCCTGGTACACTTCCCCTCCTGGTACGCTCCCGCCTCCTGGTACTCTTCCCCTCCTGGTACGCTCCCGCCTCCTGGTACTCTTCCCCTCCTGGTACTCTCCCGCCTCCTGGTACACTCCCCTCCTGGTACGCTCCCGCCTCCTGGTACACTTCCCCTCCTGGTACACTTCCCTCCTGGTACACTTCCCCTCCTGGTACACTTCCCCTCCTGGTACACTTCCCCTCCTGGTACACTTCCCCTCCTGGTACGCTCCCGCCTCCTGGTACACTTCCCCTCCTGGAACGCACCCGCCTCCTGGTACACTTCCCCCTCCTGGAACGCACCCACCTCCTGGTACACTTTCCCCTCCTGGTACGCTCCCGCCTCCTGGTACACTCCCACTTCCTAGTACACCCCTGCTTCCTGGTACACTTCCCCCTTCTGGTACGCTCCCGCCTCCTGGTACACTCCCACTTCCTAGTACGCCCCTGCTTCCTGGTACACTTCCCCCTCCTGGTACACTCCCCCTTCCTAGTGCACTCCAGGTTTATTGTTGAATCAAATAGTAGTACCGCTGCAGTTTGTTTCCACTGGTCTTTCCACAAAATATGACCAACAGATTAATTTTTAGACACCTGTTTATTGTTAGGTGGCTGGTTTATAGTTTGAAGCATATTGACTACTCAAGTATCGTTAAGCTGCATGTCACCTCTGCTCCACCAGTCAAGAATACTGTAGTCCATAAAACGTTGATTTAAGTAAACTCTTAGCGTATGTATACTGAGAGATCCACACTTATCGGTGTGTATATTCTACTACCGCTAAACAAACACAAGCACGAGTTTTAACCTTAATTTTTAAAGGGGTGGAGCGGTAAGCCAGCGGAAGACCTCGGTCAGATGACCAATAGTTCCAGCTGCGGGTCATCGTATAACTAAGTTCCGCGTCAGGAAACACTTGTCCTGTTTCCTGATGGACTTAACCTAACCTAACCTTAACCCGCGCAAGAATCGAACCTAGATCTTTTAGGTTGTGAGCTTAACTCTGACTACTGAGCTACAGTGGTCGGAGTTAGGACCAGGGATGAAGTATGGCTCCATCATCATGCGTGGTCTATAAATTAATGCACTGCATAAGTAATGGCGCTCTGCTGTGCCTGCATTTATATCAGATTGCGAATATCTACCGTAACCTCTTTGTATGGATCATAAGAAATAAAAGTTATTAATTTAATTAAGAAATCTGTAGTATCAGGCTAGCAAAACTTTATGAACCGACATGAAGTGTTTGATAGACAATAGCGAAAGTTGACACGTGGTTCTTGGGTATCCCTGAAGGGATGGATACCTCAGTTGAAGTAGATGACTGATATTTCTTCTTCCTAATAGATTTTCCTTATAGATTTTCGTTTATAACTCGGAACGCCTGTTCCGATCGACTTCAAATTTTTAACGCTAGTATAATGTAATTATGGAAGGCTTCGTGCAACTTCAGGCACGTGCAAGTGCCCTCTGGCCAATTTTATGGACGATTCCCTATCTTTGTTTGCCTGCGATAACACGAGAACCTCATATGATCGGCTATATATATATATATATATATATATAAGCAAATCCTCTTTCTTTTAAATATAAAAGGAATAGAGTTGCTTTGCTGTAATTAAGGTTTCGAGCCAAGAATAATTAATTTGTATAATGCTGTGATAATTAGAGCTGTGAAAATAACCATTACTGTTCCTCTGTCTGGAGGTATTATGTTCATCTTTGGGCTTTATCCCTTAAATTGACACGTGGTGATAAGATAAAAGTTGAAATATATCAACTTTGGATATTTCACTTCAGTTGCTGTATAAAATGATAAAAGTATTTAATTAGCGAGTGTGTAATGCAGCGGACTGCGTGTTGTTAGTCTTTCTTATTTAGTGTTAATTATATTATATCGATCGAGAGCAAGGAATTATGTTAGCGTGAGATGAAGCTCGTGGAAGGAAACATGCAAAAATACTCTAGTCTTAGCCTAGCAACACTGTGTTGAAGGTGCTAGTGACTCTGGTGTCTTCATAGCACCATGATGGTGCTGCTGGTGTCTTCATAGCACCATGATGGTGCTGCTGGTGTCTTCATAGCACCATGACGGTGCTGCTGGTGTCTTCATAGCACCATGACGGTGCTGCTGGTGTCTTCATAGCACCCTGATGGTGCTACTGGTGTCTTCATAGCACCCTGATGGTGCTGCTGGTGTCTTCATAGCACCCTGATGGTGCTGCTGGTGTCTTCATAGCACCCTGATGGTGCTGCTGGTGTCTTCATAGCACCCTGATGGTGCTGCTGGTGTCTTCATAGCACCATGATGGTGCTACTGGTGTCTTCATAGCACCCTGATGGTGCTACTGGTGTCTTCATAGCACCATGATGGTGCTACTGGTGTCTTCATAGCACCATGATGGTGCTACTGGTGTCTTCATAGCACCCTGATGGTGCTCTGGTGTTTCATAGCACCATGATGGTGCTTGGTGTCTTCATAGCACCATGATGGTGCTCTGGTGTCTTCATAGCACCATGATGGTGCTCTGGTGTCTTCATAGCACCTGATGGTGCTGCTGGTGTTTCATAGCACCATGATGGTGCTGCTGGTTCTTCATAGCACCTGATGGTGCTGCTGGTGTCTCTCATAGGGGGCCATGATGGTGCTGCTGGTGTCTTCATAGCACCTGATGGTGCTGCTGGTGTCTTCATAGCACCCTGATGGTGCTTGGTGTCTTCATAGCACCCTGATGGTGCTGTGGTGTCTTCATAGCACCATGATGGTGCTGCTGGTTCTTCATAGCACCTGATGGTGCTGCTGGTGTCTTCATAGCACCTGATGGTGCTGCTGGTGTCTTCATAGCACCTGATGGTGCTGCTGGTGTCTTCATAGCACCCTGATGGTGCTCTGGTGTCTTCATAGCACCCTGATGGTGCTGCTGGTGTCTTCATAGCACCTGATGGTGCTGCTGGTGTCTTCATAGCACCTGATGGTGCTGCTGGTGTCTTCATAGCACCATGATGGTGCTGCTGGTGTCTTCATAGCACCATGATGGTGCTGCTGGTGTCTTCATAGCACCCTGATGGTGCTGCTGGTGTCTTCATAGCACCTGATGGTGCTGCTGGTGTCTTCATAGCACCCTGATGGTGCTGCTGGTGTCTTCATAGCACCCTGATGGTGCTGCTGGTGTCTTCATAGCACCCTGATGGTGCTGCTGGTGTCTTCATAGCACCATGATGGTGCTGCTGGTGTCTTCATAGCACCCTGATGGTGCTGCTGGTGTCTTCATAGCACCTGATGGTGCTGCTGGTGTCTTCATAGCACCCTGATGGTGCTGCTGGTGTCTTCATAGCACCCTGATGGTGCTACTGGTGTCTTCATAGCACCATGATGGTGCTGCTGGTGTCTTCATAGCACCATGATGGTGCTGCTGGTGTCTTCATAGCACCATGATGGTGCTGCTGGTGTCTTCATAGCACCATGATGGTGCTACTGGTGTCTTCATAGCACCCTGATGGTGCTCTGGTGTCTCATAGCACTGATGTGCATGTGCTTATAGCACCTGATGGTGCTCTGGTGTCTTCATAGCACCATGATGGTGCTACTGGTGTCTTCATAGCACCATGATGGTGCTGCTGGTGTCTTCTAGCACCTGATGGTGCTGCTGGTGTCTTCATAGCACCATGATGGTGCTGCTGGTGTCTTCATAGCACCATGATGGTGCTGCTGGTGTCTTCATAGCACCATGATGGTGCTGCTGGTGTCTTCATAGCACCATGATGGTGCTCTGGTGTCTTCATAGCACCTGATGGTGCTACTGGTGTCTTCATAGCACCTGATGGTGCTACTGGTGTCTTCATAGCACCTGGTGATGGTGCTCACTATTCCTCATACACCTGATGGTG
The DNA here is from genome assembly GCA_009830355.1 of Cherax destructor. Classification (NCBI taxonomy): domain Eukaryota; kingdom Metazoa; phylum Arthropoda; class Malacostraca; order Decapoda; family Parastacidae; genus Cherax; species Cherax destructor. Next base: position 89,869 of record WNWK01004682.1, read on the forward strand.
CTCTGGTGTCTTATAGCACCCTGATGGTGCTACTGGTGTTTCATAACATATTGTCTGGTGTCTTCATAGCACTGAGGTGCTGTGGTGTCTTCATAGACCTGATGGTGCTACTTTCTTCATAGATGATGGTGCTCTGGTTCTTATTAGCACCATGAATTTACTTGGTCTTCATACAATTGATTGCTGCTGGTGTCTTCATAGCACCTGATGTTGCGTGTTTCATAGCTAGGCTAGTGGTTCTTCTAGCACCATGATGGTGCTCTGGTATCTTCATAGCACCATATGGTGCTGCTGGTGTTTATAGCACCATGTGCTCTGTGTCTTCATAGCACCATGATGGTGCTACTGGTGTTTTATAGCTAACCATGATGGTGCTTGGTGTCTTCATAGCACATGATGGTGCTGCTGGGATTAGACCTGAGGTGTAGTGTCAGCACCATGATGTCTGCTGTCTTCTATAGCACCTGATGGTGCTACTGAGATGTCTTCATAGCACCATGATGGTGCTGGTGTCTCATAGCACCATGATGGTGCTCTGGTGTCTCATAGCACCATGATGGTGCTGGTTTCATACACATGATGGCTTGGTGTTAATCATAGCACCTGATGTGCTACTGTATCTTCATAGCACCATGATGGTGCTACTGGTTTTGCATTTGCACCATGATGGTGCTGCGGTGTTGATAGCACCATATGGTGCTGCTGGTGTCTTCATAGCACTATGGTGCTCTGGTTCCATAGCACCTGATGGTGTGGGTGTTATAGCACCTGATGGTGCTGCTGTTCTTCAAGCACCCTGATGGTGCTCTGGTGTCTTATAGCACCCGATGGTGCTGCTGGTGTTCATAGCACCATGATGGTGCTGCTGGTGTCTTCATAGCACCATGATGGTGCTGCTGGTGTCTTCATAGCACCATGATGGTGCTACTGGTGTCTTCATAGCACCATGATGGTGCTGCTGGTGTCTTCATAGCACCCTGATGGTGCTGCTGGTGTCTTCATAGCACCATGATGGTGCTACTGGTGTCTTCATAGCACCATGATGGTGCTGCTGGTGTCTTCATAGCACCATGATGGTGCTACTGGTGTCTTCATAGCACCATGATGGTGCTACAACTTGCATGGCAGTGTTAATCATGTACCACCTGTGTACCACATCTATCACTTGCTTCACTACGCATTACCGTCATCTCGTCTAGGAAGACCTAAAAACATTTTTTGAAATTTCAGACATTTAACAATAATCTTATTTTTGAGTGTGTGGCAGCGAGTGTGATAAGAGATAAAGATCACAAATATTCCTTCTTTGGCATCTAACTTTCCCTTTCTTAGTGTTCGTTTCATTATTTTTCGTCCGTCTGAATAACTTGGGAAAGTTATTATCCTAATACGTATTTTTGTTGGTGAATTTGAGATATACCTGATGTAATACGTTAATATTCTCAAGCTGGTATATCTTCTGATATATTAGGAGTAAAATAGTTTTATTTCAACGAATTGTTGCGTATTTTTTGTAATTTTTTCGGTTATATAAGAGATGAAGTTTGAGAGATACTTTTAATTTAGATAAAGTATAATTAATAGATGTGTAAAAAAAATTAATGTCCGTAAGTTAGTGAATTGAATGAGGGTGAGCGAAGGCTAGTGGAGTTGAGAGGGCAAGGCTAGGCTAGATGACAGCAGTCAGGTTAGTATTGGTCTTCACCTGCCACGGTACACACTTATGCTGCTACTCGGGATTATAGCCACCAGTTACTACAATATTCAAGTCACGTCATATAGTGCCTACTCCAGTGAATAACGTTATGAAGCTTGAAATTTATCCTCTTAACTGTGCTTGGTAATTCATACATCAGTGCTAGTTAGTCAGCATCAAATGACCGTAAGGGAAGTAAAAAGATATCTAGAATGTTACTAGGAATGTTAATTTAAATATAAATTTAGGGGCTGTTGGACCCTGTAGACAGTGTTATATACGATCCAAGCACTTGACCACATATAAGTATTAATGAAAAGAGATAATGTCGGTATTATTTATCACGATCAAGCATTCTATCAAAGTGTGTGTGTGTGAAAGCCAGCAAGACGAACACGACCCACGTGGCAAAGAAGAAATATCCCAAGTGACATAGACAAGACCAGATTTACGCGGCAGGATATAATGAATAAGTTTCGGTGTGTGGTCTCTAGGTTTGTTTTTGAGGTGGCTAGGCCTACTTGGTTAGATTGTTTTATTTTTTTTTTGCTAGTGAGCCTATGATTTAGTTACGTATATGCCTGAAATGATAGACGCATGGCTTAATAGATATTGGTAAATTTTTAAACTGACGATATCTTATTTGGGTATGACTTAATGTTATTTTTTATCTAAGTAATTAAATACAGGATACTTATTTTAGTTAATTAAAAACACTAAAATTGCAGAATGAGATGCATACACAAGTTCAATATTGACCTGAATTATATAGTATGACAAAGATAACGCAGCCATGATCACTAGTGTACAGGTGATTTATGGCCTTAATGACCCACGTGCAGACGATAGGCTTTAACCTTAGCTAGTGGACGAAGTGTAGTGTGCTGAAGTTACTTGATGTACAGTATATAATATGCGCATATTTTAATCCACAGATAGGTTCTAGGCAGTCTGTTTCCCAGATAAGTTTATCTGTAGGGACAACAAAGACAAAAGTTGATGTTAACAATACTTGTATGTAGAGGACAATGAAATTTAAAGTAGTGCCACACAAGTTGCTTGCCCTGTGCCTCCCACAGCTCTCATTCTCACACTACTTCCTTAATGGTCCTGACAGTCTACAACTTAATAGCAGTATACGAGATGAGGTAGCGGACAACATTGTATCAAGGAAACAGCATGAGAATATCGTATCATGATAGACAAAGAAATGAAACTATATTAACATGCGCAGATTTGGGACTAGTCCCTCTAGGATTTTCCACGTTATAACTTGTGAATGCCTCCGATGATCTACTTAAAATTTTCAACGCTAATATTTAGCTGCATTGGAAAATTATGCATACAATGTAATATTACGTTTGCGTGAATTGAGGTAGAGGGAACTTAATTTAGGGGATACCGAAGATATCTTTGTCTGATAGTGCAGCAAGTGAAGCACATTAACGTGTTGTATATAGCGGCAGTGCACACTTGTGGCGAGTGTGGTCATATCTCAGGTTTCGTGGTCGACACTGTGATCGTAGACGGTGAAAAAAATACCTCCATCACAAATGAGACAAAGGTGTCAGGTGTAGTGAATACTCTCGTCACTTTCTTCAACGTATATGTAGGAAGGTGAGGAAGCCTGTACTCACCTAATTGTGGTTGCAGGGGTCGAGACTCAGCTCCTGGCCCCGCAGAGAGGTTTTGTTGACGTAGGTACACGGGTGTATCTTACCATGAAACATCCTTTCATTCACACATCATTGACGAGGTACAGGTGGTATCGACCTAGGTGGGACAAGCTTTATCCTTTGTGTCCATGAAACTTCATCTTTTAATAATTATCATACTATATTAGTGTGTATTTTGTTTAAAATATGATACTCGAAGGACTTCATATTACTCACTAGTGTTACTTCATAAACTGGAACACAAACAATGCCGATCATTTGTACAAGAACTGTTGCAATAGTTAAGGCAAGAACTCGCCTTAATATTTAACTGCAGTAAACACAAGGACTACGATTCCCTACACTGCAGTAGCCCATGCTGGTTGATAAGACGTGTGCAACACTTGGGTATCTGTATTGTAGAAACGTTTCGCCTGCGCATTAGGCTTCTTAAGTCGAATGCATTCGATTATGACGCTTGAGACAGTAGAAGTGGAGAAGTAATTTTGAGGTGATGACACTGTCAGTCTTAGAAATAAATGGTATAAAATACCGACAGAAACAGATCTGTTTGTGACTTGATAAAGCCCACTGTGTGGGCGAAACTGTCAATAAAGGATCACATTATACTGCTTGTGTTTATATTTCCACTGTCAGTCTTGTAAGGTGGTCACTTTGCGACTTTTCGTTAGTAAATATACCCAAGAGTTGCACATGTATCTTACTCAACTTGTCGGTACTGTATACCAATTGTATACTTTCGTGCGCCCACACAAGTCTAATTCACACCGAAAGTACAATGTGGAAACAACGTTAATCTGTCGTTGAGTGCTGTCAAGTGTTAGTTGACTCTCTGACCTACAGCCTTAAGCTACGCAAGTGTTAGTTTCAGTGGCGCAACTGAACATTTTTTGCACCCATCTACAATATGGTTGTGAAACCAGTATTTTTTTTATGTAACTTCTAAATCAAAGTTTATCTTGGTTATTGATCCTGAAATGGAACAGTTCCTAAGTAGCGCCCATCACCACACTAGCCTACTTCACTGCCCTTGTTGACCTATCCAGCCCTCTATATGTCGGCTTGTTTACTTCAACCCATCAACTGTGGCCTATCACGGCACGCCTGCTCTAGGCTCGCCAAAAAAAAAATATTGCTCTGTTTTATTTGTTATATCAGTAGTATCGCTAAATGGCTCTTAACTCTTTATGGTGGTATAGTTATTTGCAGATAAGGCTGCGTTCACACCATACTAGTCAAAACTGACTCGAAAATGCAAGGGTTCATTATTTTGTATGTAATTACTGAGAAACTGTTCACATTAAAAGTTGAGTTGAGTCAACGTGACTTGACTTCTGGGTAAACGCAGCATTAGTGGCGCTGCCCAGTTTGGGAGACACACAAATGATGATCAAACTAAATGCAAATTTTGTGATCAGGCATATGGTCACTGTCTTTAACACTATGTGCTTAATTGTCCACGTATTGAGGAATACAGAGATAGTATAATAACCTATGTGACATGTCAAGATATCTTATTAATGAAAATAAGATACCAGTTATACTAAGCAAATTTCCTAAATTTGCTTGTAACAGATAAGTGAAATGTAGATATAAATCCAAATGTACAATTGTTAACCTTTTTGGGGCCTAGTGCCTAGGCCTTTTGTGTATCCATATGGTCTTGCGCTACCGTCCACAGGATAAATATGGGGTGCACAATAAACTAGCCACTTCGATGGCAAAATCTAATCTGCTCAATAAACACCCTTCGAGGCAAGTCTTTCGACCGCGGTCCTCTCAGTCAGCGTCTGTTTTTAGTTTCTAATTCACTGATGAATCTTTTCATAATGCCTCCAGGTCTGCATATTTAATTTTATTAAATTTACCCACGTTTATAACTGGGAAGTATGTGTGTTGACAACTGGACAACTGTCCAGTGCCTTCAAGAAGGCAGTGGACAGGCACGTAAAGTCAGTACCTGACCAACCGGGCTGTGGTTCGTACGTCAGTTTGCGTGCGGCCAGCAGTAATAGCCTGGTTGATCAGACCCTGATCCACCATGAGGCCTGGTCTCAAGACAGCCGCGGGGGCGTTGACCCCGAAAACCCTCTCCAGGTATCACATCACATGTCATGTCCCTCTCCAGGCTCCCACCACCGTGGTAACATTACTGTGTGTTCAGTTTTGATAAATATTGGTAAGACAATACCCGGCACACTGCCCAGACTCGACCACAGTTACGTCAGCAGTGTCGACGATGACTCAGTGTACACTGACTCACATTGTTGCTACGCAGGCATGTTGATCGGCCACACACGGCCTCTATAGGCCCACCAACCAAAGGGGACATACCTTAAACAGATTATACTGAATTCTTAGACTGCTACTGAAACTGTCTCAAAATAGTTTTAGTAATTAGAGGCATAAGAAAAATATTAATTTGCTAAATTTCACTTTATTTCTCATAAAGGCTTCCTAAAATTATGAATAGTATTATATGACCTCGTTATGTAACGACACAATTCACAAAATAATTCACAAGTTGGAGAGAAAACTTAGACTACCTGGCGAAAACCTCTGCCTCCTGCTTTTGCAAACATTGGCGGGAGAAATCCCACAGAACTCGTTGATCCTGGGCATCCTCAAAGGTAATGTTTACCAACCAATTATACACAAAAGTTTTCATAGATACTGTCACTTTTGACTACCGCCCACAGGATAGGTATGGGGTGCATAATAAAGATATTAAACTATCACGAATAGCTAGTAGGATGGTAGTCCAGAGAAGTATTACCATCCTGTCAAATGAGAGAAATGGAAACCTGTTAAATTTTTGCACTTTGGCAGAATTGCTGATCTGTTGTCACAAGAAAATGTAAGATCACAGGTAAAAGTTCAGTCTGTACTTTCAGTGAACACATACCTTGACTTTACCCTGTGATTCTTAATCGTTCTTAATCGTGTAATATTTCTAAACTAGGAGGCCTGGTTTGAGACTGGGCCGTGAGAAAGATAATCCCCAGAACTATTAACATATATTGTTAATGTCAAGAATGAATGGTATGTGATTTGTGCTGCCAAACAGGCAGTATCTACCGCACAAGAAAAAACTAGAGAACAGAAAATGAGAGAAATGTCAATTGCTTCCAAGTGGGAGTCTGGGTGTGGCAACTAAATTATAAGCAACATCCTCTTTAACAGTTAAATGACTTGAAACAGTGACAGATGCCATCAGGAAACTTAGTGTCGCAGTGTTAAATACCAGTGCACTCGCTGATCTCCCCAATAGTGCTTTGCTTCTATTTGATTATAATAATAATGCTCACTGCACGAATTGGTTTAAATTATAGATACCTTATAATTGGTTGCCCCCGACCACAGATATAAATGTTAGAAGGCTCTGGTGGTCTGGTGGCTAAGGCTCTCGCTTCACACGGCGAGGGCCTGGGTTCGATTCCCAGCCAGGGCAGAAACATTGGGCGTGTTTCTTTACACCTGTTGTCTATGTTCCCCATCAGTAAAATGGGTACCTGGGTGTTAGTCGACTGATGTCTACCTGGAGATGTGAGTCGCATCCTGGGACACTGACCTAATCTGCCCGAAATGCTCAGCATAACAAGCGGCTTTCTATATAGTAGTATGTCACTGATGTCAGCTAGGACTGTATACCATGTACATTTACTTGTAGTAAATAAAGATATTATATTATTATTATATTATGATCTCAGATCTGACTACCTAAATTATTAATGAGAATCGGTCAACTCGCAGGTATAGCTGAACTGGAGTTTACCTGGAGACAGTTCCGGGGGTCAACGCCCCCGCGGCCCGGTCTGTGATCAGGGCCTGATCATGATGGGTCCAAGTATTCAACCCTTTTAAGTCCAAAAACACCCTACAGGATGTGGCACATCGCATCATGTTAACGATAAAATAATATCCACTTTTTTCACCAGTAAGTTTACTATATTGCGAGACTTATCTATGAATTAGCTCAGCTTTGTAATATACAAAGATAAACTGTTTACCCAGTGAAGGTGGCCACTGTAGTGTTTTGCCTAACATCTTAAAAGATGAGCTGCAAGTACATATACTAGCTTCAGTCTGCACTAATTTTGTCCCCAGGCAAATGTATATACACAGAGGCGTATGACTCTCGTTTACTTTAATCCCCTTTTTAAGGATTAAAGTATTATTCTTGACTCGTTAAATTCAATCTTAATGGGCCTCGTGTACTCGATAGGTTTACAACCTCATTAACTAATTATATGCTCAGGTCCTCGTAGACTCACTCAAGTTTTGAGACTGACCGCGGGTTCGAACCCCACCCGTGGTATGGTTAAATTGGACTTATTCTCTGCTTCCTTGAATCAAATTGATCACCTCCTATTCCCCAGGCTCTGTATAATAAATACGAATTTAGTGTTTCCCTATGAAAATAATAATTGTATGTACTGTTAGTGTTCGGAGAATATTCAATGTACAGGTAATGAGAAGAGAGGCAGAGATGAGGCCGAGGGGATGAGGAGCTCCACGCACTCAGGGAGGAACTGATGACAAGCCAGGGTGTTGGGAAGGCATCACTGTTGATGATTAATGAAGGTGCAGGGCTCCATCTGAGCAAGCAAGCTTGCGTGTAACACTCCTTACCCGTCTCTAACCACACTTGTTCGCCCTCCTCACCATAGGTCGTCACTACACCCGCCAAAGCCCCCTACACACACACACACACACACACCACACACACCACACACACTCCAAGGTCTTTCTTGCCGAGGTTCTTTGTCGCCTAGCTTGTACTCTGTCAGCGGCAAAGAAGACCGCTGACAGAGTACAAGCTAGGCGGACAAAGGCTACAAACCTCGGCAAAGGAGAAAGACCTTGGAGTGAGTATAACGCCTAGCACGTCTCCGGAGGCACACATCAACCAGATAACTGCGGCAGCATATGGGCGTCTGGCAAACCTTAGATTAGCGTTCCGTTACCTTAACAAGGAATCGTTCAAGACACTGTATACCGTGTACGTCAGGCCCATACTAGAATATGGAGCACCAGTCTGGAACCCACACCTGGTCAAGCACGTAAGGAAACTAGAGAAAGTGCAAAGGTTTGCGACAAGGTTAGTTCCACAACTCAGGGGTCTGTCTTATGAAGAAAGGTTGAGGGAAATAGGACTAACAACACTGGAGGAAAGAAGGGTCAGAGGAGACATGATAACGACATACAAAATACTGCGGGGAATTGACAAGGTAGATAGTGACAGGTTGTTTCAGAGAGGGAACACAGAAACAAGGGGACACAACTGGAAGCTGAAGACTCAGATGAGTCAAAGGGATGTCAGGAAACATTTCTTCAGCCACAGAGTAGTCAGGAAGTGGAATGGACTAAAGAAAGATATAGTGGAGGCAGGAACCATACATAGTTTTAAGACAAGGTATGATAAAGCTCATGGAGCAGGGAGAGCAGAGACCCAGTAGCAGACAGCGAAGAGGCGGGGCCAGGAGCTGAGTCTCGACCCCTGCAACCACAATTAGGTGAGTACACACCACACACACACACACACGCGGGGTGGGACACCTACCTGGGTAATCCATCCTAAATTGTTAGACTATTTTCTATGGAATGAGACTAGAGCATACTCATTTGTTAGTATCCTGCTCGTCTTGCTTCGGGCCCCACGTGTGTCTGCCAGTGCCTGTGTATTACGAGTGGGCAAAGTATAGTGATTTTTAACTCGTAATATAGATCAATATTCCTTCCTTGTTTTGTATCAAATAGGAAATAGAAACTTCAAACAAAAATCGATTTAATTTAATTAAACGTGCTATGCGAGTTATGGTATCCTGGTAACATCTTAATTAATAATACATCCTTGGCTACAACTTCCTGCCTTGGGCACAGTTTTTGTAACCACCGAGAGGTATGTCGAGACCTCGGGGATATTTTAAGAATAGTTTATGTAAATGATTAATAAACACACTAGTGGGGTAGCAGTGTTTTAATTTTTTATGAATATTAATTATATAGACTTATAACTATTGTTCTAGTTGGTGTATATGTAGTGTGCTCTAATTAAATGCTTTATAAATATCAGTGCTGCTGCTGCTACTACTGCTATTATTTGTATACACCGTTGAAGTCTCTTTCGATAATAGCGCTCCGTAAACTGTCCATGACCCCATGTCACCTTACTGTGGTGGCAGTGTTAGTGTCACCCACCTGACGCTGGGTCATCTTACTGTAGCGCAGGAAGCATGAACCTAACACACAACCCTAGGCAGTAACCTTATCACGAGTGTGAGGTTTGATCGCCTTGATTACCTAATTCAAAATCCAACCACCAGTATTTCTTCGTAGGTAGTGGAGAGAGTCGTTTCCAGTATTTTCTGGTACTGAAGAGTCGGTTTGACACTAAGCTGGTCTTATCTGATGCCATCGTAAATTTATCATAACCCCAAATTGGTGCTGAACGTAGCAGTGCTTAAAGTTAAAAATTGGTTATGATAGCGAATTAATTATAATGGAAATTTTTGTACGCTAGCTCTAGAAAGTGAACAGTTGTAGTGACTGACTTAAGTCACAGCACTCACCTTGCACGCGCTGCTCACACTGTGGGTGACTCGTAGACAACACCCACACCATGAGATCCTGTGCCATGCTGGGACTGTTGTGTGTGCCGCCCACACCCCTACCACTTTCTGGGTAGGGCACTTATTTGCCCTCACCCACGCCTACAGTGGCCATCAGTGTCCTCTCTTGTGAAGTATAATGCGATCCTTTATTGACAACGTTTCGTCCACGCAATGGGCTTCATAAAGTGACTTGAAAAAGCCTACTGTTTGAGAGAAACATTACCAATATAAGATCTCATTGTACTGCATTTGTGAATTTCCACATTCTATAACATGCTAAATTATAAGCTACATTTGACATTAAAGACGACTAAGTACTACACTGATTCTCGAAAACAATAGCGATAACACGTTTAATGTTTACTGTGTTTACCTGATTCCTGGACACGTAGTGTTACATGCCTTTGTTTAATTTTTCATCTTATTTTTTTTTAAATATTAATAAGAGTTGCCTGGTTACAAATTGTCAAGCAGTGCGTTGAGGCTAATACTTGTAGGGGGGGGGGGAGGGTTATAAAATAGGCTGGATAAATTCAAAGTAAAATAGGTGCAGGAAATGCCTATGTCGCGTGGGCAAATAGGTCTACAATAAAACAGTGAAGTATAATGAGATTTTCTATTGACAGGTCTGCTGAGTGAAGTTGTTTTTTATATTCTTATAAAGTTGCTCCTGCAGCAGTAACACCAGCCTGGCAACCTCCGCCCGTGGCCCCGCCCTGTACGACCCTCACAAAGATGTCAACCCTGGTAGGGAGGCTCCGAAGACCAGCGCGGCACATCGCAGTGTCCCTCACCTCAACATTCTACCCACCAAACATATTAGCTCTACTACCACTGTCAGTGACTCCACCAACACCACTCATCCTATCAGACAACCTGAGAGCTCTAATTCCTCCGTTGGAGACTCCGTCAGCCCCAAAACTCCTTCAGTTAAACGGCCTGTAAATTCTGATGCCTCCGGCAGGGCCTCAACCAGAGTTAAAAGCTCCCGCCAACGAATGAGCATCGCTATGAAGCGCGGACTGGGATCTCGAAGTGCTACCTCCAGCATGATCAAACGCCAGACTCTAGAGAAGCCCAGCAGCACAGTCTCTAGTAAACCCTACAGCCTGAGACGGGATGGTAGTTTTGTATGTCGAAGTTCATCTAGGTTACCAGAATCAAATCGGGGTAGCGTCAGGAAGTTAAAGGTGCCCCAACATGCTGACAACCTCATCAGACTCCACCAATCTTCGGGTATGGGCAGTACGCCAAAGCTGAGCACACAGCCTCGTGTTCCCAATCTCGCCAGAGTAAGTACTTCTCTTTCCCTGAGAACTTCCTTAAGAGACCGTTCTCTTTCAAGTAGGACAGACTCATCAAGAAGCAGCGACACTGTAAGGAACTCTCCCTCTTTTTCAAAGTCTAGAAGAACCGATGTTAGCAATCAAGAACCCCGTAGACCAGACAAAACCTCCAGCCCAACAAATAAGACAGAGACGGCAGTGTTAGTCACTACAACCTCTTCCTCATTTTATACATTGAGTAACCGCGTTAATGACCAAAAAGCCAAAAGTTCGTCCTTCAGCAGGGACCCGTTTGTCTGTTCCTCATACCGGGGTTTGGCTTCTAGCCCAGCTAGAATCCAAACCCCGGGACACAATCATCGAAGTGTCCTCCCTACCGAAGGAACATACCCTCACGATAAATTATACGGTAACACCAGCCGTGTCTCCAAAGGAAGTAGTGCACGTAAGGATATTCTAGAACGAAGTTATCGTACTAGCAAATTTAATGATAGACATAACATAACACAAGTTATATTAAAAACGGAAGAAGATACACTCCCAAGCCGATTATTAGAAGACCAATTTAAGAAAGCTTCAGGCTGTGTAAGAAAACCCTCTTCCAGACAGCCATCAGCGGGAACTAAATTATCAAGCACTCAATCGAGAGAAAGGTCTGCGGAAAGCAGCAGCAAGCACAGCTTTCCAAAAACCATCTTGAACAAGACTGACACCAGGATTGGACCTGGTAGCCACGACACTTCCCGCAGCGGCAACAATTTTCCTCGCAAGGGTAACAATGACCTTCAGTGTGTGGCGTGTGTAATCTTGCATGGTGTTCCCTGGAATGTTGTAAATTTCTCGAGTGTATTTTTCCGGTATTGTACAGATTTTCGGTGCCGTCGTTCTCCCTAGTAGCTCAACATTTGTTGAGAAACAACTACCTATAGTCATCCCAGCGCATGTAGGTAACTCCCATTGTAGAGGATGTTTTCTGTGTCCTGCCGCTCAGAACGGAGGAGCTAACATGCACATGCTATAATTTTCTTGTGTATAAAACACTATTATGGGAAGCAAATCATAATAGCCTGTAGCCCATTTATAACAAGCTTTCCAAAATAGAATTGTGTGTAGCTTAAGTCAAAACTAACCACGTGTCATTCGCTAAAGCTTATGATGCAGTGCATGATACTACGTGAAGCAGGAGAATGTAAGCTGGAAAGTAAGCTTAAGAAACTGCAGCTTCCAGGTGGGGGGGGGGGGTGAATGTATACATGCTGCTTTATTGTTGTATCTTCTGCTGCCACTTTCTTGCCCAGAGAAACATTATAGAACCTGCTTGTTCGACGTGAGTCACTGGTATGGTGTCCCTATGATAAACGGTACTAGTGAGTCATTGCGTAGTGTGGTGTACTATACAGTACCAGTCGTGGTTCACTGTAGTGTGGTGTACCATACACAGTACCAGTCGTGGGTCACTGTAGTGTGGTGTACTATACAGTACCAGTCGTGGTTCACTGTAGTGTGGTGTACCATACACAGTACCAGTCGTGGGTCACTGTAGTGTGGTGTACTATACACTACCAGTCGTGGGTCACTGTAGTGTGGTGTACCATACACAGTACCAGTCGTGGGTCACTGTAGTGTGGTGTACCATACACAGTACCAGTCGTGGGTCACTGTAGTGTGGTGTACCATACACAGTACCAGTCGTGGGTCACTGTAGTGTGGTGTACCATACACAGTACCAGTCGTGGGTCACTGTAGTGTGGTGTACCTATGATACACAGTACCAGTCGTGGGTCACTGTAGTGTGGTGTACTATACACTACCAGTCGTGGTTCACTGTAGTGTGGTGTACCATACACAGTACCAGTCGTGGGTCACTGTAGTGTGGTGTACTATACACTACCAGTTGTGGTTCACTGTAGTGTGGTGTACCATACACAGTACCAGTCGTGGGTCACTGTAGTGTGGTGTACTATACAGTACCAGTCGTGGTTCACTGTAGTGTGGTGTACCATACACAGTACCAGTCGTGGGTCACTGTAGTGTGGTGTACTATACACTACCAGTCGTGGTTCACTGTAGTGTGGTGTACCATACACAGTACCAGTCGTGGGTCACTGTAGTGTGGTGTACCATACACAGTACCAGTCGTGGGTCACTGTAGTGTGGTGAACCATACACAGTACCAGTCGTGGGTCACTGTAGTGTGGTGTACCATACACAGTACCAGTCGTGGGTCACTGTAGTGTGGTGTACCTATGATACACAGTACCAGTCGTGGGTCACTGTAGTGTGGTGTACTATACACTACCAGTCGTGGTTCACTGTAGTGTGGTGTACCATACACAGTACCAGTCGTGGGTCACTGTAGTGTGGTGTACTATACACTACCAGTCGTGGTTCACTGTAGTGTGGTGTACCATACACAGTACCAGTCGTGGGTCACTGTAGTGTGGTGTACTATACACTACCAGTCGTGGGTCACTGTAGTGTACCATACACAGTACCAGTCGTGGGTCACTGTAGTGTGGTGTACTATACACAGTACCAGTAGTGGGTCACTGTAGTGTACCATACACAGTACAAGTCGTGGGTCACTGTAGTGTACCATACACAGTACCAGTACCAGTCGTGGGTCACTGTAGTGTACCATACACAGTACCAGTCGTGGGTCACTGTAGTGTACCATACACAGTACCAGTCGTGGGTCACTGTAGTGTACCATACACAGTACCAGTCGTGGGTCACTGTAGTGTACCATACACAGTACCAGTCGTGGGTCACTGTAGTGTACCATACACAGTACCAGTCGTGGGTCACTGTAGTGTACCATACACAGTACCAGTCGTGGGTCACTGTAGTGTACCATACACAGTACCAGTCGTGGGTCACTGTAGTGTACCATACACAGTACCAGTCGTGGGTCACTGAAGTGTACAATACACAGTACCAGTCGTGGGTCACTGTAGTGTACCATACACAGTACCAGTCGTGGGTCACTGTACCATACACAGTACCAGTCGTGGGTCACTGTACCATACCAGTACCAGTCGTGGGTCACTGTACCATACACAGTACCAGTCGTGGGTCACTGTACCATACACAGTACCAGTCGTGGGTCACTGTACCATACACAGTACCAGTCGTGGGTCACTGTACCATACACAGTACCAGTCGTGGGTCACTGTAGTGTACCATACACAGTACCAGTCGTGGGTCACTGTAGTGTACCATACACAGTACCAGTCGTGGGTCACTAGTGTACCATACACAGTACCAGTCGTGGGTCACTGTAGTGTACCATACACAGTACCAGTCGTGGGTCACTGTAGTGTACCATACACAGTACCAGTCGTGGGTCACTGTAGTGTACCATACACAGTACCAGTCGTGGGTCACTGTAGTGTACCATACACAGTACCAGTCGTGGGTCACTGTAGTGTACCATACACAGTACCAGTCGTGGGTCACTGTAGTGTACCATACACACTACCAGTCGTGGGTCACTGTAGTGTACCATACACACTACCAGTCGTGGGTCACTGTAGTGTACCATACACAGTACCAGTCGTGGGTCACTGTAGTGTACCATACACAGTACCAGTCGTGGGTCACTGTAGTGTACCATACACAGTACCAGTCGTGGGTCACTGTAGTGTACCATACACAGTACCAGTCGTGGGTCACTGTAGTGTGGTGTACCAGACAATTATGCGGCAGAGTTTATGTTGCATGATTGAACAGATGTTCGTGAGGGATGACTCCACTCCCTCTTATTCCATCATTCCGACTCCACTCCCTCTTATTCCATCATTCCTCCTTGCTCCTCGACTCCACTCCCTCTTATTCCATCATTCCTCCTTGCTCCTCGACTCCACTCCCTCTTATTCCATCATTCCTCCTCGCTCCTAGACTCCACTCCCTCTTATTCCATCATTCCTCCTTGCTCCTCGACTCCACTCCCTCTTATTCCATCATTCCTCCTCGCTCCTCGACTCCACTCCCTCTTATTCCATCATTCCTCCTCGCTCCTCGAATCCACTCCTCTTATTCCATCATTCCTCCTCGACTCCACTCCTCTTATTCCATCATTCCTCCTTGCTCTAGACTCCACTCCTCTTATTCCATCATTCCTCCTCGCTCCTCGACTCCACTCCATCTTATTCCATCATTCCTCCTCGCTCCTCGACTCACTCCCTCTTATTCCATCATTCCTCCTGCTCCTAGACTCCTCTCCCCCTCTTATTCCATCATTCCTCCTCGCTCCTCGACTTCACTCCCTCTTATTCCATCATTCCTCCTCGCTCCTCGACTCCACTCCTCTTATTCCATCATTCCTCCTCGTCCTGACTCCACTCCCTCTTATTCCATCATTCCTCCTCGACTCACCTCCCTCTTATTCCATCATTCCTCCTGCTCACTCATCCACTCCTCTCTTATCCATCATTCCTCCTCGCTCTCGACTCCACTCCTCTTATTCCATCATTCCTCCTCGCTCCTCGACTCCACTCCCTCTTATTCCATCATTCCTCCTCGCTCCTCGACTCCACTCCCTCTTATTCCATCATTCCTCCTTGCTCCTAGACTCCACTCCCTCTTATTCCATCATTCCTCCTCGCTCCTCGACTCCACTCCCTCTTATTCCATCATTCCTCCTCGCTCCTAGACTCCACTCCCTCTTATTCCATCATTCCTCCTCGACTCCACTCCCTCTTATTCCATCATTCCTCCTCGCTCCTCGACTCCACTCCCTCTTATTCCATCATTCCTCCTCGCTCCTGACTCCACTCCCTCTTATTCCATCATTCCTCCTCGCTCCTAGACTCCACTCCCTCTTATTCCATCATTCCTCCTCGCTCCTCGACTTCACTCCTCTTATTCCATCATTCCTCCTCGCTCCTCGACTCCACTCCTCTTATTCCATCATTCCTCCTCGCTCCTGACTCCACTCCCTCTTATTCCATCATTCCTCCTCGCTCATCGACTCCACTCCTCTTATTCCATCATTCCTCCTGCTCCTCGACTCCACTCCTCTTATTCCATCATTCCTCCTCGCTCCTCGACTCCACTCCTCTTATTCCATCATTCCTCTCGCTCCTGACTCCACTCCCTCTTATTCCATCATTCCTCCTAGACTCCACTCCTCTTATTCCATCATTCCTCCTCGCTCCTGACTCCACTCCTCTTATTCCATCATTCCTCCTGACTCCACTCCTCTTATTCATCATTCCTCCTCGTCCTGACTCACTCCTCTTATTCCATCATTCTCCTCCTCGACTCCACTCCCTCTTATTCCATCATTCCTCCTCGCTCTGACTCACTCCTCTTATTCCATCATTTCTCCTCCTGACTCCACTCCCTCTTATTCCATCATTCCTCCTCGCTCTGACTCCCTCTCTTATTCCATCATTCCTCTCCTGACTCCACTCCTCTTTCCATCATTCCTCTGCTCTCGACTCCACTCCTCTTATTCCATCATTCCTCCTCGACTCCACTCCCTCTTATTCCATCATTCCCTCTCCTGACTCCATCCTCTTATTCCATCATTCCTCCTCGTCCTGACTCCACTCCCTCTTATTCCATCATTCCTCCTCGCTCCTGACTCCACTCCTCTTTTCCATCATTCCTCCTACTCCACTCCTCTTATTCCATCATTCCTCTGACTCCCTCTCTATTCCATCATTCCTCCTGACTCCACTCCCTCTTATTCCATCATTCCTCCTCGCTCCTGACTCCACTCCCTCTTTCCATCATTCTCTAGACTCACTCTCTTATTCCATCATTCCTCTGACCTCCTCTTAGTTCCTCCTTGACTCCACTCCCTCTTGTTCCATCATTCCTCCTCGCTCCGACTCCACTCCTCTTATTCCATCATTCCTCCTCGCTCCTGACTCCACTCCTCTTATTCCATCATTCCTCCTCGCTCCTGACTCCCTCCTCTTTTCCATCATTCCTCCTCGCTCCTAGACTCCACTCCCTCTTATTCCATCATTCCTCCTCGCTCCTTGACTCCACTCCCTCTTATTCCATCATTCCTCCTCGCTCCTGACTCCACTCCCTCTTATTCCATCATTCCTCCCTCCTCCTTGACCTCCACTCCCTCTTATTCCATCATTCCTCCTCGCTCCTGACTCCACTCCCTCTTATTCCATCATTCCTCCTCGCTCCTGACTCCACTCCTCTTATTCCATCATTCCTCCCTCCTGACTCCACTCCCTCTTATTCCATCATTCCTCCTCGCTCCTGACTCACTCCCTCTTATTCCATCATTCCTCCTGCTCGACTCCACTCCTCTTATTCCATCATTCCTCCTCGCTCCTTGACTCCACTCCCTCTTATTCCATCATTCCTCCTCGCTCCTCGACTCCACTCCCTCTTATTCCATCATTCCTCCTCGACTCCACTCCCTCTTATTCCATCATTTCCTCTTCCTCGACTCCACTCCCTCTTATTCCATCATTCCTCCTCGCTCCTGACTCCACTCCTCTTATTCCATCATTCCTCCTCGCTCCTGACTCCACTCCTCTTATTCCCTCATTCCTCCTCGTCCTGACTCCACTCCCTCTTATTCCATCATTCCTCTCGCTCTGACTCCACTCCCTCTTATTCCATCATTCTCCTCGCTCTGACTCCACTCCCTCTTATTCCATCATTCCTCCTCCTCCACTCCAACTCCCTCTTATTCCATCATTCTCTCCTAGACTCCACTCCCTCTTATTCCATCATTCTCTCGCTCCTGACTCCACTCCCTCTTATTCCATCATTCCTCTCTCTGACTCCACTCCTCTTATTCCATCATTCCTCCTCTCTGACTCCACTCCCTCTTATTCCATCATTCTCCTCCTCCTTGACTCCACTCCCTCTTATTCCATCATTCCTCCTCGCTCCTTGACTCCACTCCCTCTTATTCCATCATTCCCTCTCCTAGACTCCACTCCCTCTTATTCCATCATTCCTCCTAGACTCCACTCCCTCTTATTCCATCATTCCTCCTCGCTCCTAGACTCCACTCCCTCTTATTCCATCATTCCTCCTAGACTCCACTCCCTCTTATTCCATCATTCCTCCTCGCTCCTAGACTCCACTCCCTCTTATTCCATCATTCCTCCTAGACTCCACTCCCTCTTATTCCATCATTCCTCCTCGCTCCTAGACTCCACTCCCTCTTATTCCATCATTCCTCCTCGCTCCTAGACTCCACTCCCTCTTATTCCATCATTCCTCCTAGACTCCACTCCCTCTTATTCCATCATTCCTCCTAGACTCCACTCCCTCTTATTCCATCATTCCTCCTCGCTCCTAGACTCCACTCCCTCTTATTCCATCATTCCTCCTCGCTCCTTGACTCCCTCTCGCTACCCCATCACTAAATTTAACAACGCCATTTAATTGTCCTAGTTCACTATATAATCTTGATAGTGTTATACAACAATAGATCACCTTCGACACTTGCATTGAAATATTACATTTATCCTAAATAAATTACAGTAATTTAAATTTATAAAACAAAACTAACGTCCTGAAATCAAGTATGGCTCTCATTCTCCTAATGCTGGGCTCTTGATCTTTGGAACTGTAGCTAGACCCCCCAGTGGATTGCCCAGTGTATCACCATACCCCCTGTAGACAGTCTAAATCACCACAACTACCGCCACACTTCAAAAGATATCAGTAGCTTGGTTTTACTTTACATATGTATAGCTAGCAACACAACACTGAAAGAAAATTATAAGGATTTTATCATGTTTATATAAAAGCAAATTCTTCAGAGATAGTTCCATACTTCTGGTTAAGAACTCCAGGATTAGACGATGTTTGGCCCCAGTAGGTTTAGCGCTTCTCCGTGAATATAATATACACGTGTTCCTGAGCGGTAATGGCAGACTGTGTTGTGTTCTTGTCATCCCGCCTAGATAACAGAACGAGAAAATGTTTTACTCCTCTTTGACTTTACGAAGGCTGTCTAACCTCTTCTACGGTCAGCTCCCAACCGAAAGGTCACGGATTCAATTCTAGGGCTGGCCAAACTTTCCGGCAGGTTTCCTTGCACCACTGCTTCCCTGTTGAACCTAGTAGTAAAAATAGGTAAACCAGATGTTGGTTGTATCGTGGGGATGAGTGTGTGTAAGAGAACTGTGAAAATTAGTATGCGAGCAAATCACCTGCAGGAGGCTTACAGGGCATCACCTGAATTATTACCTGTAAGTAATTTGGGTGAGGTAAGTGGGACTGTCACAGTAGGTCGCTGAACTGAAACTTTCGATTGCCCACTTCTTCAACACTAACAAAAAGCTACACCTGACATTAAATTAATAATTATAAAATTAAAACCAGCTACTCTGGTAAAATTAAAATTATGTGGACTATGTTATTTTGGTTTACTTGCTGGGTACACAAAAAATATAACTATTAGTACAATACAGTGGAACCCCGGTTAACGAACACCCCGGAAATCGTGCAATTATGTAACTATAATATTGTAAGTGCTTGTGGAAGTGTATTTTTGGGGGTCTGAAATAGACTAACCTAAATGACATTTTTTTCTTAAGGAAGTAAATTCGTTCGGTAATGGCTCTTGAGCAGGCTTCTGCAATGAATTTTTCTCGTTAACCGGGGTTCCACTGTACATATAATACAATAGTGTTATTAGAAAAGAACTTTTTATTACCACTTACCATTTAATTACTGTAGATGGATCACACAACACCTGCCTAACACCTAGATCCTACACTGGCCAGCTGAGATCAAAATGCAAGGACTAATGGTGTACTTCCCTGTGAGTGATGTCTGCATCCCTTATTTTCTGCCATCCACACGTAATTCTTGAGGTCCCGCAAATTTCATGTCCCAATTCTTCAGCAGGGGACATTAACACGGGTTCCTATTACAAATTCAGGCCGAAACACCCCAATTTGGCATTGGAAGATGACGAATTACATTGCACAATTAAGTCCAGTCCTTGCACGTTAAATTCAATATGGCGTCCCTCCCCGGCGTCAAGCAGCTGTTCTTATACCCCCTCACTCGAATTTTTTTCGAAAGGGTCAAATCAGCATCATATTTTATTACACAATCACTGTGTTCAAATTTACACATGCTGAATTTAGGAAAACCCAAAATTTTCCACAAGAACTCCAGACCTGTAAGTCACATCCTGGGCATAAACACTGGTGTTTAACAAACTCCAGACCTGCTAAGAATACTCACGTGTTGGTTATTAGGTGTCCTAGCTGTGATATATTAACTGATAAGAGGCGTGCCCGCGCCTCCATTTGTATGCAGAGTTCCAACAGCCAGTCCTCCCGTCATCAGTAAGCTGCAGGGGAATATATAGTGAGGTATATATCCGCATATATACTCTTCGACCATGAGAAACGAGTTATATATTGTTATGCAATTTAACGATAGTGAACTGTAATTTAATTCAAAGTATTGTCTCGAGATCTGAATTACATTTTCAAGGAGTATTCTGTGTCTTGAGAAGGTGATTAAGATGAAAGCATGGGGAGAGTGGGGTGTGTGTGGGGAGAGTGGGGTGTGTGTGAGGAGAGTAGGGTGTGTGTGTGGGGAGAGGGGTGTGTGTGGGGAGTGGGATGAGAGTGGGGTGGTGTGGGGGAGGTGGTGAGGAGAGGGGTGTGTGGGGAGAGGGGTGTGTGGGGGAGAGGGTGTGTGTGGGGGAGAGGGGTGTGTGGGGTGAGGGGAGTGGGTGGAGTGGGGGTGTGTGGGGGGGAGAGTGGGGTGTGTGTGGGGAGGTGGGGTGTGTGTGGGGAGAGTGGGGTGTGTGTGGGGGAGAGTGGGGTGTGTGGGGAGAGTGGGTGTGGGGGAGAGTGGGGTGTGTGGGAGGAGGTGGGGTGTGTGGGGGAAAAGTGGGGTGTGTGTGGGGAAGAGTGGGGTGTGTGTGTGGGGAAGAGTGGGGGGGGTGTGTGGGGAAGAGTGGGTGTGTGTGGGGAAGAGTGGGGTGTGTGTGGGGAAGAGTGGGGTGTGTGTGGGGAAGAGTGGGTGTGTGGTGGGAAGAGTGGGGTGTGTGGGGGAAGAGTGGGGTGTGTGGGGGAAGAGTGGGGTGTGTGGTGGGGAAGAGTGGGGTGTGTGTGGTGGGAAGAGTGGGGTGTGTGTGGTGGGGAAGAGTGGGGTGTGTGTGGTGGGGAAGAGTGGGGTGTGTGGTGGAAGAGTGGGTGTGTGGTGGGAAGAGTGGGGTGTGTGTGGTGGGGAAGAGTGGGGTGTGTGTGGTGGGGAAGAGTGGGGTGTGTGTGGTGGGGAAGAGTGGGTGTGTGTGGTGGGGAAGAGTGGTGTGTGTGGAGAGGTGGGGGAGGGAAGAGTGGGGTGTGTGTGGTGGGGAAGAGTGGGGTGTGTGGTGGGGAAGAGTGGGGTGTGTGTGGTGGGGAAGAGTGGGGTGTGTGTGGTGGGGAAGAGTGGGGTGTGTGTGGTGGGGAAGAGTGGGGTGTGTGTGGTGGGGAAGAGTGGGGTGTGTGTGGTGGGGAAGAGTGGGTGTGTGGTGGGGAAGAGTGGGGTGTGTGTGGTGGGGAAGAGTGGGTGTGTGTGGTGGGGAAGAGTGGGGTGTGTGTGGTGAGGGAAGAGTGGGAGGTGTGTGTGGTGGGGAAGAGTGGGGTGTGTGTGGTGGGGAAGAGTGGGTGGGAGAGGTGTGTGGTGGGGAAGAGTGGGGTGTGTGTGGTGGGGAAGAGTGGGTGTGTGTGGTGGGAAGAGTGGGGTGTGTGTGGTGGGGAAGAGTGGGGGTGTGTGGTGGGGAAGAGTGGGGTGTGGGGGTGGGGAAGAGTGGGGTGTGTGTGGTGGGGAAGAGTGGGGTGTGTGTGGTGGGGAAGAGTGGGGTGTGTGTGGTGGGGAAGAGTGGGGTGTGTGTGGTGGGGAAGAGTGGGTGTGTGTGGTGGGGAAGAGTGGGGTGTGTGTGGTGGGGAAGAGTGGGGTGTGTGTGGTGGGGAAGAGTGGTGGTGGTGGGAAGAGGTGTGGTGGGGAAGAGTGGGTGTGTGTGGTGGGGAAGAGTGGGTGTGTGTGGTGGGGAAGAGTGGGGTGTGTGTGGTGGGGAAGAGTGGGGTGTGTGTGGTGGGGAAGAGTGTTGGGGGGGATGGTGTGTGGTGGGGAAGAGTGGGGTGTGTGTGGTGGGGAAGAGTGGGGTGTGTGTGGTGGGGAAGAGTGGGGTGTGTGTGGTGGGGAAGAGTGGGGTGTGTGTGGTGGGGAAGAGTGGGGTGTGTGTGGTGGGGAAGAGTGGGTGTGGTGGTGGGGAAGAGTGGGTGTGTGGTGGGGAAGAGTGGGTGTGTGTGGTGGGGAAGAGTGGGGGTGTGTGTGGTGGGGAAGAGTGGGGTGTGTGTGGTGGGGAAGAGTGGGGTGTGTGTGGTGGGGAAGAGTGGGTGTGTGTGGTGGGGAAGAGTGGGGTGTGTGTGGTGGGGAAGAGTGGGGGTGTGTGTGGTGGGAAGAGTGGGGTGTGTGTGGTGGGGAAGAGTGGGGTGTGTGTGGTGGGAAGAGTGGGTGTGTGTGGTGGGGAAGAGTGGGGTGTGTGTGGTGGGGAAGAGTGGGGTGTGTGTGGTGGGGAAGAGTGGGGTGTGGTGTGGTGGGGAAGAGTGGGGTGTGTGTGGTGGGGAAGAGTGGGGTGTGTGTGGTGGGAAGAGTGGGGTGTGTGTGGTGGGGAAGAGTGGGGTGTGTGGTGGGGAAGAGTGGGGTGTGTGGTGGGGAAGAGTGGGTGTGTGTGGGGAAGAGTGGGTGTGTGTGTGGAAGAGTGGGGTGTGTGTGGTGGGGAAGAGTGGGAGTGGTGTGTGGTGGGGAAGAGTGGGGTGTGTGTGGTGGGGAAGAGTGGGGTGTGTGTGGTGGGGAAGAGTGGGTGTGTGTGGTGGGGAAGAGTGGGTGTGTGTGGTGGGGAAGAGTGGGGTGTGTGTGGTGGGGAAGAGTGGGGTGTGTGTGGTGGGGAAGAGTGGGGTGTGTGTGGTGGGGAAGAGTGGGGTGTGTGTGGGGAAGATGGGTGTGTGGGGAAAGGGTGTGAAGTGGGGGAAGGGGTGTGGGGAAGAGTGGGGGGTGTGTGGTGGGGGAGAGTGGGGGGTGTGTGGGGAAGAGTGGGGTGTGTGTGGGGAAGAGTGGGGTGTGTGAGAAGGGAGCGTGTGAGGGCGAGAATGTGTGCGTACTTGTCAAGTGAATATGTTATTCTGATAGGTGTAATGTAAATATATACTAAGGTATAAATACCTTTTGTATATACGTCGAGGTTTGTGTGTAAACTTAGGTGTAATGTAACGAGTTACTTGAGCGAATACAGTATATTAGTGAATGTGAATTGAAGTCTCAGCCCGCGTGCAGTAGATAGACTTACCTAACTACATCTGCCAAGGCCATTCTTCTTGAATTGCTTCTGCCATACTCTGAGTTGATAATTTATTTATTAGTTATTATCTTCTGTATTTAAATATTTTGTTTAAAGCTTTTGCTTAGCAAGTAATTAAACCTTCGTTCATATTTTGTCTTTTGGTTTAATCTTATTTTTTTTGCATTAATATGGAATTTTTCTAAGTATTTTTGGAATTTTTATCAATATTGTATTTGGAGATTAAGACACTTAAGCAACATATGGGAGTCTTTATTGAAGAAACGTTTCGCCACACAATGATGAGAAATTTCAATTACTCCGATATGGAAAACGTGAGGAAATTAAAATTTCATCGGAGTATAAAACAAATTCCAACCACACAATAGAGCGAAAAACTAATGTCAAAGACCTGGGAGTGATCATGTCAGAGGATCTCACCTTCAAGGACCATAACACTGTAGCAATCGCATCTGCTAGAAAAATGACAGGATGGATAATGAGAACCTTCAAAACCAGGGATGTCAAGCCCATGATGACACTCTTCAGGTCGCTTGTTCTATCTAGGCTGGAATATTGCTGCACACTAACTGCACCTTTCAAGGCAGGTGAAATTGCTGAACTAGAAAATGTGCAGAGAACCTTCACAGCTCTCATAACTGCGATAAACCACCTCAATTACTGGGAACGCTTGAAGTTCCTAAACCTGTACTCCCTAGAATGCAGGCGGGAGAGATACATTATTATATACACTTGGAAAATCCTAGAGGGATTAGTACCAAACTTGCACACGAGAGTCACTCCCTACGAAAGCAAAAGACTCGGCAGACGATGTAACATCCCCCCAATGAAAAGCAGGGTGCCACTAGCACGTTGAGAGACAACACAATAAGTGTCAGGGGCCCAAGACTGTTCAACTGCCTCCCAGCGTACATAAGGGGGATTACCAATAGACCCCTGGCTGTCTTCAAGCAGGCACTGGACAGGCACCTAAAGTCGGTACCTGACCAGCCGGGCTGCGGTTCGTACGTTGGACTGCGTGCGGCCAGCAGTAACAGCTGGTTGATCAGGCTCTGATCCACCATGAGGCCTAGTCACAGACCGGGCCGCAGGGGCGTTGATCCCCGGAACTCACTCCAGGTAAACACAGTGGCTTCATCAGTCCAATACAAAGCAGAAAGTTGTAAGGAGGAGTTTGAGGTATTCAGTCCCTCAGCCTGGAGTCGATGTGTTTAGTCCATCAATCTTGTAGTCCATCAATCTACAAGATTAATGGACTGAACACATCGACTCCAGGTTGAGGGACTGATTACCTCAAACTCCTCCTTACAACTTTCTCCTTTGTATTGGACTGATGAAGCCAATGTGTGGCGAAACGTTTCTTCAATAAAGATTCCCATATGTTGCTTAAGTGTCTTAATCTCCAACTTGTCGGTTTTCAAAAACCATTTGCCACAATATCGTATTTGATGCAATTCACTTTGCTGCTAACTTTATTCAGGATTTTTTTTTAAGAATTACGTTAAGCTAGTGTTCATCACGCAGGATGTAATGCTACACGGTATATTTACACTGTATATTGCTTGCTAAGTTAGTATGGCTGTTTTTCAGGTATGATCAGCAGCAGTCAGCCAGCAGCTTTGAAATGTCCGCCACCACCACCAGGCAGAACTGCTATTGATTTGTTGCCCCCAGCCTTGTTCTCAGTGAGTTACTATATCAACCTACTACCACGCACTCCTCGACTACTGTTGCTGCTACTACTGTTTGCTACTATTAACTACTACTAACAACTACTATTACTACTACAATTTTATTTTTTATTTCGGGTTTCATTGAACTTTCCTTTGCCTTGTATAACTAAGTTTATTAAATCGTGATATTTCACGATTATTTAACCTGGATTATCCCTTCAAATCCTCAAAATTATTAAAAAAGGTATATTGTTGATGGTCGTCTTAAACACTGACTATATGCTTCAAAAAAAAAATCATTATAGTTTTCTTTTCAGGAAGTTGAGGAGATGGCCAACAGGGGGCTCCAGGAACCCTCAGTGACGTCACCAGACAATGACAACAAACCTGCTGTGAGGGGAACCAAGACTCTAACTAATCATTTTCTCGATTTTGAAGGGAATATTCGGCCCAGGAGCTATAAGAGTGGAGAGAATGTTGGAGCTGTGACGGGGGAAGAACTAGTAAGGGGAGATATCCATAATAAGCTTGGATACAGCATTGAGGAGGCGGTGAAGAGAGACCACGAGGGTAACAAACCCTTAAACATCTTCAACACTTTCAACTACTGGAGGAGGAACCTGCCTGATGTGTCTGTAGAGTTAAAGCATATATTACCACCGGACGATGACTCTGTGTCCCAGGATGTGAATGGCAACAATCACTCTGCCGTTGTCGATGGCGTCAGGGAGAGTCAGGACGTCAAAAGAAGTGCCATCAGTGGGTCACACCCACCTAGTCCCACCTACTCACAGTACCGTTCCAGCAAGTATCGTACTCGGGTACAAACACCATATAGACTGCAACGAGGCAGTGATCTTGCCCCGCTGGTGCTGATTGACTTCAGTGATGATGCTGACGAAAAACTTCGTAATGGTGATGTGTGTGAGGCCCTTCGTCAGCACAGTAACGACGGTGTCGACGAGGCTGATGAAGAGCCTGTATACCCGCCCACCTGCTATCTGAAGTCTGGCTCCTTCAGTGACTACTCCAGGTATCTTAGATTATTACCGTGTTGAAAGAATGTTTATCTTTTATATCTAATGTCATAGTAACTGGTGTGATGTGTTTATAGAAAGTGACTTATTGTCACTTTCGTCTACATAACGTCTAGGTTTATATAGACGTGGATGTATTGTTAAATTATTTTTGTTGGTTGAACATTTTGAGGGTAGTAACTGAGGCTTCCATGAAGAACCCACGTTACTGCCGCTGGCTGTGATATGCACATGGTTCTGAAGCAAGTTCATAACATTCAGTGTTTCATAAAACTAACATTTAAACAAGCTTTTACATAAAAAAAAATAACAGTTGTCATACCATCCCTTCTTAGAAAATTTTTATTAGAAATATTTAGCTGTAATATTGGTTGATAAGGGATCATTAAAATAAATGACATTGAACTGTGTCGTGTTAAGTCACAAACGCAACGCCTAGTAGTTTATTGATCCTGAAGTGCATACTTTGTGCCTTTAAGTCTGTCTAGATGTAGCTTTATCTGTTCTGCTGTTTTTAGTATGTGTTTAGTTCCCCAGGACACTGTATGATCCCTACGGATTTAACATTTCCACATAATAATCTGCTTTATTTAGTGTCTGTTATGGTTTGGTGTAGACATTTTTGCTTCTGCTTCCAAGGCAGGATCTGTTGTAGGCAAACATCTTACGGCTATGTATCGATAATCTCGTATTCACCAGTCTAGGAGTTTGGTAAAAAAAAAAAAAACAGGTGGAATGTACACTTGTCATTACTGAATGAAGACATCTTGTATAAATATATTTACAGGCTGCATGTTTTAATATCTTTAAATAATCTTGTTCTGCCTTCCAAGTAACTAAGGGTCATTTCGTTTAAATTGTAACTAACCAATTTACTGGCAGTTTTTTTTATTCTACATCTCACATACTGTCTTCAGCAAATTTGTCAGTTTAAGTTATTTAGGTTAGGCTATGTTAGGTGTGGTCATCTCAGGTTATATTAGGTAATAGTAAAAAATATAACGAAACGCCACAAAATGAAATGATAATTTTCTCTAAAGTGCTAACGGAAAACGGACCCACAGAGGTAACATTTAAATACATTCAGATAATCGCTTTTAAAAACACGAATAATCCGCACATAGAGGGGATTTTACGACGACGTTTCGGTCCGACTTTGACCATTTACAAAGTCACACTAACAGAAAGGAGAGGAGGAGGTTCTATACACACATGCTGCTATGTATTATAATCTATGTAACTATATTTGTGTATACCTGAATAAACTTACTGGAGAGGGTTCCGGGGTTCAATGCCCCTGCGGCCCGGTCTGTGACCAGGCCTCGTGGTAGATCAGGGCCTGATCAGCCAGGCTGTTACTGTAGGCCCCTAACTCCCTTGCAGTGCACCTCTTTCTTAGTCTTTGACTGACTCCTCTACTACCTCTACAACTACGTCTCTACTTCCTTTCCTACTACCTCTCTTGTCCCGTCCCTCTCTGCTGGCCTATTTATACTGCCTCCTTCTCTCCTTTCTGTTAGTGTGACTTTGTAAATGGTCCAAGTCGGACCGAAACGTCGTCGTAAGCTCTCCTCTCCTATATGTGGGTTATTTGTGTATTGTTCCAGTCAGGTATTGTGCCTTTTTGTTATTTATCGCTGTTTAAAGTCTTGTGAATAGTCACCCGTCCCACTTTTAGCAGTAGTGAAATATTTTATGAGTTGCTATTTGTAGTCTCAGAATATAACCAGTGCTCGTGATGTTACGACTTCTGTTATAAATTAAGTAAGCATAAATAAGTTTTTAAAATTAGTAGTGGTTTTAGCATACACAAGTTCTTCACTTAAACTCCATCTCAAGCATGTACCTCTATATTTATGAAGAATTATTTACAAATATTCCTTTTACTCTTTGTTCTCCCTGTTACTTATTAGGAACTTTTTTTCGTATTTTTCCAAGTGTGGATCCCATACCACAGCCGCACATTCCAATTTTAGTATATATCAGTTACTGCTCACTTATGTTCAAGGGAGGTTTCTCGATGTCGATGAAGGGTTCTTGATCATTGAGATTGGAGCTACCATCCGTTACTTTGGTTCAAATCCCATTACGTATGTGCTGTATGACCCCCTACAGGCTTTGCACTTCCTCGTGATATGATCTTTTGATCAAAATTGACCAGCCATTAACTATATTATGGCTATAATTATAACCTTAATTTTAAAGGGGTGGACTGGTAAGCCAACGGAAGGCCTCGGTATTGAAAGTGTTTAGAAAAGATAAATCTGCCGAAGTTGCAGATGTAGAATTCACGTTGCTGTATCTAAAGTCATCTACGTCTAACCCAAATTGTGTAACATGGGACTGGCCAAGCGCTGAAGACCACACTTTGTTAGACCAAGTCAACCATTACTGAAAGAAAAATTAATCACATTCACTGAGGATTGTGAAGCTAATGATTACTACGTTACTTAGTTAATTGCAGTGGTTTTGTGATGTTGAAAACCTGTTATCCCAAAAGAACAAAAGCTTTACTTTATATTATTGTATAATATATTTTTCATACAATTAAGGATGCACTTTGCTATAGGTTTATAACAATTATGAAGCAATTTTGCATACTCTAAATTGAGAAAGGTATCAGGCGTGTGTGTATAATGTTTAGTGCTACATCATTGAAGTTAATTAAAGTTGTAAATAAATAAACAGAAAGGTGGACGAAGGGCCCGAACCGCGGTCCGTAAATTGACAGTCCGACGCTCTTCCGTCTCGGCTCAATTTACGGACCGCGGTTCGAACTCCTCGTCCACCCTTCTGTTTATTCATTGACATTTGTTTATTACAACTTAATTTGAGTTCAGAGTTGTATATAATTATGCATTTGAAGGAGCTACAAAGTAAAATTTTCTCTAACTGTAAATTAGTTACATGTAAGCAACACTATTTTCTGAATTTACTTTTTTCTCACGAATGCTTTGTAAAAGAACATTTTCAGATTACCAAAAAAAAAAAAAAAAATTTTGGTAAGGTATATATGATTTACATAAGTCCATAAAATGTATACAAGAATGACCTTAAAATATATGACTGACCTTTAAATGTATACAAGACTGACCTTATATATGCTTATTGTGATATCTTTTCTCCCAGAACAATGCCATAATGCTTTAACCTAGAAATCAAGGCATTTTTTTCCTAATCTCTCTCAAGTCTCTTGGAGGGAAAAATCTCATCCATGGTCTGTTGAGTCATATATAAGTTTTATAAAATATAACTTTGTCAAGTTTTCGCTCATACATTAGGGTACTTGAGTATCAAAATGATTTTATAATAAATAATAATTATTTTTTTGACCCAGATGACTAGTTTTTTAATTGTTATGAGCGCTGAGTGATTTATACGGTCAGTTTTCTGAAAATATCAGCTCCTGGCCCCCCGCGCGCGCGCGCGCAACACACACACACACACACACACACACACACACACACACACACACACACACACACACACACACACACACACACACACACACACACACTAACGAAAGAACTTATTATTATTATAATCAAATAGAAGCGCTAAACCACAAGGGTTATTTTATGTCGTTATCATATCCCCCCTATCTCTCCTGTGTCTCAGTGTCGTCAGGTCGATTACCCTTAACCTCTCCTCGTAGGACATACCCCTTAGCTGGTGTGAACTCACCTATTTGTGGTTGCAGGGGTCGAGACTCAGCTCCTGGCCCCGCACACGCACACACTAACGAAAGAACGAACTGTGTAAAATAAAAATGAATTGATAATTAACTAACAGATAAAAGCACTAGTTAATGAGAGACGGAGTCGGCACGTCTCGGGAGAGGTAGAATCTTACCTCATGTGCACTCACCAACTACTCTCTATGTGATGATTCGGCAAGACTTGAAATAAACGCAGGTTATCTGGCCCCTTTTTAGTATTTTCTGATGTGCTGCCACAGGTGTGTACATGAGCATGCCACCTAAGGCCAGATAACCTGCGTTTATTTAGTCTTGCCGAATCATCACATAGAGAGTAGTTGGTGAGTGCACATGAGGTAAGATTCTACCTCTCCCGAGACGTGCCGACTCCGTCTCTGATTAACTAGTGCTTTTATCTGTTAGTTAATTATCAATTCATTTTTATTTTACACAGTTCGTTCTTTCGTTAGTGTGTGTGCGTGTGTGTGTGCGCGCGCGCGCGCGGGGGCCAGGAGCTGAGTCTCGACCCCTGCAACCACAAATAGGTGAGTACACACCAGCTAAGGGGTATGTCCTACGAGGAGAGGTTAAGGGTAATCGACCTGACGATACTGGGAGACAGGAGAGATAGGGGGGATATGATAACGACATATAAAATGCTGAGAGGAATAGACAAGGTGGACAGACAGGATGTTCCAGAGATGGGACACAGCAACAAGGGGTCACAGTTGGAAGTTGAAGACTCAGATGAACCACAGGGAAGTTAGGAAGTATTTCTTCAGTCACAGAGTTGTCAGGAAATGGAATAGTCTGGGAAATGATGTAGTGGAGGCAGGATCCATACATAGCTTTAAAGAGAGGTATAATAAAGCTCATGGAGCTGGTAGTGATCGAGTAGCAGCCACTGAAGAGGCGGGGCCAGGAGCTGTGAATCGACCCCTGCAACCACAGCTAGGTGAGTACCACCAGGCAAGTGTTTATCGAAAAGTGACTTTGACAGCTAGTAACTACACACACACACCGGGAGGTTATTTTGATCCATATTCTAGGCACCGAAGTATTCTTGAAGGTGTACAGGTAAATTAAGGTTTTAAGTTTTAAACCCTGTGAAATCACTACCCATCTACTCCCTTATTTATCAGTCTCTCCCGCCAAGCTTTCAAGACTTCCCCTCCCCCTCTCCTACACCCTCATCCTCTTAATAAGCCTAACATCCACTAAGTCGTATCTGCTTCCCACAGGTTAGTCTCAGCGCGGCCCTTCGTCTCTCCTGTCAGCCACTCCCCCTGCGACACCACCCTCCATGTCGATCCCTTCGGTGATCTCGCCCGCAGGAACTCTGCGCCATTGTATGTATTGAGTGACCTGAGTGAGCTTCACGAGGAATGTTATGACCCTACACAGTTGCTGAGGACGCGAGAGTGCTGGAGGTCTGAGGAAGACAGTGTTTACGAGTTACTACTCTCCTCCGAGGGCGACATAAACCACAATTCCCACAGATTTTGTACTGACCTAGAGTCTGTTATTCCCCTCGAGTTCGATACTGACGATAGTGACATCTTCGAGGCTTTCTACGACATGGGCAACATACAGGGCGCCGAGGGTAAAAAGGGAGGGAAGGGCGACAAGCAAAAGGGCAAAGGCAAAGGAAAGGTCGCCCGGGGGAAGTCTCCTTCGAAAACAAAACTTCAAGGGAGCAGAGATACCCTAGATGAGGGCGACAGAGTATCAGTTTGTGCCTCCCCCATCAGCTCGCCGCCGTCAGCCATTGCAGCAGCCACTGTGGGAATTTCCACAGAGTCTAGCGTCCCACGTCCAGTCCCGGTAGTGTGCGAGCGTCCCGCCTTCATTGTCACAGACTCGTGGAAGGAGGCGAGGAAACCACAACCACTTGTAGCAGGTGAGGCTTTAGGAGAAGCTGCGGTAGCCTTCGTGGACTCCTCCTCTAGTTCAGAGTCTGTCTTCACAGAGGCACGGAGCGGGGGCGGACCAAACAGCCTACACGATGCTCTCACCCCAGCTGACGGGGCCACTACGCCCTTGTTCACAGAGGCACTGGATTTACCTATTGATGCCATTATGTCAGGCCACTACAGCTCCAGCGATACTTCCACTGCATCCTCTAAACCTCCCACTGTGGCAGAATCAGTCGACTCCACATCAAGTATACTCGACGATTTCTCAAAGAAAACTCCACCGGTTTTAAGAGCAGAAACTAGTGTAGGATTATTGAAGAAAACGGTAAGTGGTGAGGACAAAGAGAAAACGGTAGGGGAGTCCTGGGAACATGGAGGGAGAGCGCCAAAGGCAACACCCCCCCATCCTTCCCTCACTCAGGTAGAAATAACAACACACACGCGAGTTGAGACCAGTCAGCAGGACCTTAAACACGTTCACACGCCGGTCTTGTCCTCCAGTCAACACGTGCAGTGTGTCAGAGAGGCCGCTGTGGTCCAGAATGATAGCGTCGGTTCAGTGTCGAGTGATGTGCTTAGTCCAGATGGTGTAGATATTGACTTCAGTGTTTCCGAGAGCAATCACAGTGTGTTTGAGGAGCAGACTGGAGAGCGGTCGTGCCGCTTCTCAGTAGCAACCAGTGCTAGTGAGGAGTCTGGTGGCTCCTTCATCTGCCTCAATTTAGAACCTTATTCCTCGAGGCTCAAGACACAGTCCCTTGGGGACGCCCTTGAAGAACAGGATGACCCGGGGGACACTTGGTCCCCTGAGGGAAAGCCCAGGTCGTATTCTGCCGACGACCTAGAGTTAGATCTTGAGGACTACGACGACGAATACGACGAGGACGACTACGCCGACGAGGATATGCCTCAAGCGTCAGCGGCGTCGGCAGGGCGGGGCGGAGGGAGCAGTGCCTTCAGGGTGTCCCGTCATCGTAAGGTAGAGCTACAACCCGCTAAGCCGTCTGGTGCCCGCCTTAACAACAACAATGCAGCCAAGAACAGAGCTCTGTCAGAAAACTGCATCTCTGGTGAGTACACACTTAATAAAATTTCTTATTGGGTGGAAAGCCGGCGTCAGTAGAAATTTATATTTTTTTCCAGACAAAATATTTACACCCCCCCCTCTTTCCTATATCATTGTGAATGTTGACAGTGGGTTGGAGGTCTTGCTTAACTTAATTCTTTCGAAAGCTTACTTGGACATCCTAGATTGTTTCAAAATGCTTTGTAAATATAACAATCTCCTCCCTAGGTTATCACAAAATGTTATTTGTGTATAGAAGAAAATTAAATTCGGCTTTGTAACCCATGAGGGTTAAATCCGGGACAACTAAAAGCCAAGCAGTAGGACTTATTTCTATAATGACTACAGTTTTTAATATTCATATTGAAATATAATTAATTTTTTGTATACAATGACTTATAAAAGAACAAAAATGACAAATGAGGGACTTTAAAACTATACTATATATATAACTGTTTCAGTACCCGCTTGAGCTCTGAAAAGCAGACTGTTGACGCTGTTCCTTATAATTTGTTAGTATAATAACTGAGTAATTTTTATGCCATCAAATAATAATCCCCGTGGTAACTGGACAAACTGTAAATGTTGGTGTTGCCATTAGTTATGGAAGGTCAACTTACGTTTTGCGTATGGTTAAGGAAAAATTATACCTCGTGATGTGAAAGGATCAACTTTCTGGCAGCTGAAGTATGTTCAAGGCATATTCCCCAAAGAAAGAAAAAGAGAAGGAGTAAATTGGAGAGAGAGAGACGCTCCCTCTACAGAAGACGACGAAGAATCACTGAGCTCCTCAAGAACGCTAGACTGTGTGATACACTGACGGAAGTGCTGACCAGGGAAGTGGAAAGTATCGAACTTAAGTTAAAGGACTCATACAGGAGACATGAGGAGCTAAAAGCAATTAGTGAAAATGTAAGAAATTCGAAATATTTCTTTTCATATGCCAAAAACAAGGCAAATTCCACATCTAGTATTGGGCCCTTGCTCAGACAAGATGGGACTTACACAGATAATATAATAACATATCTCTATTGACTACAAGTACATGTACAAAGTATACAGGCCTAGCTGACATCAATGACATACTACTGGAGGTGCTGTGCCCCGTGGCCTGGTGGCAAAAGCTCTCGCTTCACACGGCGAGGGTCCGGGTTCGATTCCCGGCGAAGGGGTGGAAACATTGGACGTGTTTCCTTACACCGGTTGCCTATGTTTACTTATCAGTAAAATGGGTACCTGGGTGTTAGTCGACTGGTGTGGGTCGCATCCTGGGACAAAACTGACCCAATTTGACCGAAATGCTCCGCATAACAAGCGGCTTTATATATAGTAGTATGATATTGATGTCAGCTAGGCCTGTATACCTTGTACATGTACTTGTAGTAAATAAATATATTATTATTATATAAGGTGGTGTTGGCTGAGTGAAGCTGTAACACACACTCCCACCTCTTCCATGATCACCTCCTGTACCCCACTTATAATAATAATAATAATAATAATATTATTATTATTATTATTATTATTTCGGGCAAATTAGGTCAGTTTTGTCCCAGGATGCGACCCACACCAGTCGACTAACACCCAGGTACTTAAAGATACTTAAAGTCGGTGCTGGATCAGCCGGGCTGTGGTTCGTACGTTGGACTACGTGCGGCCAGCAGTAACAGCCTGATTGATCAGGCCCTGATCCACCGGAAGGCCTGGTCATGGACCGGGCCGCGGGGGCGTTGATCCCCGGAATACCCTCCATGTAGACTCTAGGTAGGTATACACTGAGGATACACAGGTGTATATGCTCAGTTGACTTTATCCCATACTTGAAGTATTAGAATATTGACACGTGGCAAGCAGCCACGACCCTCGTGTACTAAACTGTGGGAGGAAGAATTGGTAGTGTAGTTACTACTGCAGTCTCTCAGCGCGGTGTGGCAACCATCTCAACTTGCATTTTATTGATTTTTTTTTTTTTGGGGGGGCAAACTGGTGTTATAACTAAGGTAATGTGGGAATTTCATCACCCCTTTTCACTTGTTATTGTAGTGAGGTGGATGTGTCCTGGGCTGGGCGGTGTGTCCTGGGGTGGGCGGTGTGTCCTGGGGTGGGCGGTGTGTCCTGGGGTGGGCGGTGTGTCCTGGGGTGGGCGGTGTGTCCTGGGCTGGGCGGTGTCCTGGGGTGGGCGGTGTGTCCTGGGGTGGGCGGTGTCCTGGGGTGGGCGGTGTGTCCTGGGGTGGGCGGTGTGTCCTGGGGTGGGCGGTGTCCTGGGGTGGGCGGTGTCCTGGGGTGGGCGGTGTGTCCTGGGGTGGGCGGTGTCCTGGGGTGGGCGGTGTGTCCTGGGGTGGGCGGTGTGTCCTGGGGTGGGCGGTGTGTCCTGGGGTGGGCGGTGTGTCCTGGGGTGGGCGGTGTGTCCTGGGGTGGGCGGTGTGTCCTGGGGTGGGCGGTGTGCCCGGGGTGGGCGGTGCTGATTGTCACTGTCTACATCACAAAGCACGGAAGTAATTTATGACGAGTGATAACTCGTGTACGTTCAGTTACTACATGACAGGTGGCATGGATGAACCACTTACTTTCCCCCTCTTTCCAACAATTATATTCCCGGTTTTACTAGTTCATAGTGGAAACAAGTTTCCTTATTGAGAGACGCAGTCAGGTTTTGTCATCAGGGACAGAGAACACAAAGTTACATTATCTTAAGGCGTAACTTATTACCCTAAACACGGCTCGAAAAATGTGGTTTTTTGATGCCATGGGCAATATTTATATTTACTGTCTCTGAATTCATTAATTTTATCGCATTCCAGTATATAGTCACGCAAGGTGTGACAATTGTCCGTCTGGCAAAGTTTACATTTCGTTTGGTCTACATCTGATGGTGGTAATTTAATCTCCCAAAGATACTTGTATCCCAGCCGGAGCCGGGCGGCAGTGACATCCAAGAATGTGCTTATTTTGTTGGATGCACCATAGACATGTGGCATGTGTCCTCTTCATACAGTGTTGAGGCAACATTCTCATGTCCAATGCTGAGTCAGAGGTCGCATGTCTTTTTACCTTTGCTGTACCTAAGGGACTTAATCTTGTCTCTTGTACAGCAGTGATTAAGGCACAAAATCTTGTCCCTAAAACACTGTAGACTGACTTCATTTCTCCACTTCCTTGACAGTGCTGAGAAGAGAACACTCCTTCTGCAGTATTTATTAATGCTTCTTCATACAATTCTTTCTGTGAAACTCGCTGGATATTTTTAGTTACCTTAGGATTTTAAATTAAATCGTGGCTTGTAATGCCTCAATTTAATTTTGTAGAACGGTGCTGGCGTTCATGCATACATTTAGAGATTTTCATGGTTAATGTGGTTGATACACGATCCATGGTGTCATTTTTAGCGGTGGGTTTTAGCGAGCATGCAAGCTGAGTCTCAACACAATGCAGTGTCTCAGCTAGCTAGGTAGTGTTTACGTCGTGTGTGGAGCGAGACTGTCCACTCCTGAACGCATTTCTTGAAATTCATCGGCATATATGCATTTATTATATTTTATTTTTCTAAGAGAAAATATGGTTTGTTAGGGGTAGTTGAATGTTTGTGTTTGGGAATTATGTTCTTGTTGTGTCTGGAGGAAGTGAGGAAGTTTGTGGGGTGGATCTTCCAGGTTGCTGGCTACCAGGATCTGGAGTCTCCCAACACTGCTCTTAGACCCACCGTTCGTGAACTAAGGAAGAAATTTATCAGTAAGTTGCCTTCATTATCTGTTTTCTATTAAACATTCTTGTATCGCTGAATTTCTTTTGTGACGAATTCAGTAAAACTAGCACTGCAGTAGGCCTACATCTTACCAGGAAGTTTTCGTGTTGTATTTCCTGTCTCCTCCCACATTTGGTATACATCACATCTGTTTTTATTTAGCAAAATTTCATAAATCTGTAATGTGGTGCTACCTTATTAAAGATGTGATGGTTACATAGTGGGAACAGAATCTGTTTCCTTGTCACATTCTATCACACAGGATGGGTAACATACATAGCTCGATCGCTAGCGCACTCAGCTCACACACTGAGGTCCGGAGTTTGAATCTCCTCCTGTACGGCTGGAAGACATTAGGGACGTGTTACCATAAGACACCTGCTGTCCCTGTCCCTGTTCACCCATCAGTTTAAAATGGGTACCTGGGTGTTGGTCGACTGGTGTGGGTCGCATCCTGGGACAAAACTGACCTAATTTGCCCGAAATGCGCAGCATAACAAGCAGCTTTATATATAGTAGTATGTCATTGATGTCGGCTAGGCCTGTATACCATGTACATGTACTTGTAGTAAATAAAGATATTATTATAGTATTGGTCAGACTGAGCTGGGAGACTTCAGCAACACAATCAGGATAAAATAAGCGTTCATCAGCTAGGAGAGCTTGAAGGTGTTGGTGTCATCAGAACTGCACTTCTTTCTCCTCTGAGCTGCGTCACAATATAGACACTAGGGAAAGTAACAACAGTGTCCGGAAGTTCCTGCCAAGAATAATGTATCATGGTGGTGGCGCCAGCACTGTGGTACCAGCACTGTGGTGCCAGCACTGGCGCCAGCACTGGCGCCAGCACTGTGGTATCAGCACTGTGGTGCCAACACTGTGGTGCCAACACTGGTACCAGCACTGTGGTGCCAGCACTGGCGAAAGCACTGTGGTACGAGCACTGTGGTGCCATCACTGGTGCCAACACTGTGGTGCCAACACTGGTACCAGCACTGGTACCAGCACTGTGGTGCCAGCACTGTGGTACCAGCACTGTGGTGCCAGCACTGGCGCCAGCACTGTGGTACCAGCACTGTGGTGCCAACACTGTGGTGCCAACACTGGTACCATCACTGTTGTGCCAGCACTGTGGTGCCAGCACTGTGGTACCAGCACTGGCGCCAGCACTGTGGTGCCAACACTGTGGTGCCAACACTGTGGTGCCAACACTGGTACCAGCACTGTGGTGCCAGCACTGTGATACCAGCACTGTGGTGCCAACACTGTGGTACCAGCACTGTGGTGCCAGCACTGTGGTACCAGCACTGTGGTGCCAACACTGTGGTGCCAACACTGGTACCAGCACTGTGGTACCAGCACTGTGATACCAGCACTGTGGTACCAGCACTGTGGTGCCAGCACTGTGGTGCCAGCACTGTGATACCATCACTGTGGTGCCAGCACTGTGGTACCAGCACTGGTGCCAGCACTGTGGTACCAGCACTGTGGTACCAGCACTTTGGTACCATCACTGTGGTGCCAACACTGGTACCAGCACTGTGGTGCCAGCACTGTGGTACCAACACTATGGTACCAGCACTGTGGTACCAGCACTGTGGTACCAGCACTGTGGTACCAGCAATGTGGTACCATCAATGTGGTACCAGCACTGTGGCGCCAGCAATGTGGTACCAGCACTGTGGTACCAGCACTTTGGTACCATCACTGTGGTGCCAACACTGGTACCAGCACTGTGGTGCCAGCACTGTGGTACCAACACTATGGTACCAGCACTGTGGTACCAGCACTGTGGTACCAGCACTATGGCGCCAGCACTGTGGTACCAGCACTGTGATGCCAACACTGGTACCAGCACTGTGGTGCCAGCACTGCGGTGCCGATTAATGTGTTAGTTTTAAAACCTATCTAGTTTTGGTGGACCATTAAAGAAAGGGTACGTTAGCTCCAATTCCTTGTATTAAGAACCCTTCATTGGCGTCAATGAACACCTCTCTTTGAAAGGATCGAGGCTTCACTTAACCTATATACTAACATCAACAAAATGTTCTTCATAAAATAAGGATTAAGCATAAGAACGTTACTATATGAAGGAACACTAGTAAGCTTATTCCCACGTGTTGATGTCTACACCCACTCGTACACCCACCCACTCGTACACCCACCCACTCGTACACCCACCCACTCGTACACCCACCCACTCGTACACCCTCCCACTCGTACACCCACCCACTCGTACACCCACCCACTCGTACACCCACCCACTCGTACACCCACCCACTCGTACACCCACCCACTCGTACACCCTCCCACTCGTACACCCACCCACTCGTACACCCTCCCACTCGTACACCCACCCACTCGTACACCCTCCCACTCGTACACCCTCCAACTCGTACACCCACTCATACACCCACCCACTCGTACACCCTCCCACTCGTACACCCTCCCACTCGTTCACCCTCCCACTCGTACACCCTCCCACTCGTACACCCTCCCACTCGTACACCCACCCACTCATACACCCACCCACTCGTACACCCACCCACTCGTACACCCACCCACTCGTACACCCACCCACTCGTACACCCACCCACTCGTACACCCACCCACTCGTACACCCACCCACTCGTACACCCACCCACTCGTACACCCACCCACTCGTACACCCACCCACTCATACACCCACCCACTCGTACACCCTCCCACTCGTACACCCACCCACTCGTACACCCTCCCACTCGTACACCCTCCCACTCGTACACCCTCCCACTCGTACACCCACCCACTCGTACACCCTCCCACTCGTACACCCACCCACTCGTACACCCACCCACTCGTACACCCTCCCACTCGTACACCCTCCCACTCGTACACCCTCCCACTCGTACACCCTCCCACTCGTACACCCTCCACTCGTACACCCTCCCACTCGTACACCCACCCACTCGTACACCCACCCACTCGTACACCCTCCCACTCGTACACCCACCCACTCGTACACCCTCCCACTCGTACACCCTCCCACTCGTACACCCACCCACTCGTACACCCTCCCACTCGTACACCCTCCCACTCGTACACCCACCCACTCGTACACCCACCCACTCGTACACCCTCCCACTCGTACACCCACCCACTCGTACACCCTCCCACTCGTACACCCTCCACTCGTACACCCACCCACTCGTACACCCACCCACTCGTACACCCTCCACTCGTACACCCACCCTCGTACACCTCCCACTCGTACACCGCCAACTCGTACACCCACCCACTCGTACACCCACCCACTCGTACACCCACTCGTACACCGCCCACTCGTACACCCACTCGTACACCCGCCCACTCGTACACCCACCCACTCGTACACCACCCACTCGTACACCCACCCACTCGTACCCACCCACTCGTACACCCACCCACTCGTACACCCACCCACTCGTACACCACCCACTCGTACACCCACCCACTCGTAACCCACCCACTCGTACACCACCCCCTCGTACACCCACTCGTACACCCTCCACTCGTACACCTCCCACTCGTACACCCTCCCACTCGTACACCCACTCGTCACCCCTCCGCTCGTCACCCACCCACTCGTACACCCACCCACTCGTACACCCACCCACTCGTACCTCCACTCGTACACCCACCCACTCGTACACCACCCACTCGTACACCCACCCACTCGTACACCCTCCACTCGTACACCCTCACTC
This sequence comes from Cherax destructor, assembly GCA_009830355.1. NCBI lineage: Eukaryota > Metazoa > Arthropoda > Malacostraca > Decapoda > Parastacidae > Cherax > Cherax destructor. The sequence goes on from WNWK01004682.1 coordinate 130,307, forward strand.
GTACACCCACCCACTCGTACACCCACCCACTCGTGACCCACCCACTCGTACCCTCCTACTCGTGCACCACCCACTCGTACACCCACCCACTCGTACACCCTCCACTCGTACCCACCCACTCGACACCCACCACTCGTACACCCACCCACTCGTACACCCACCCACTCGTACACCCACCCACTCGTACACCCACCCACTCGTACACCCACCCACACGTACACCCACCCACTCGTACACCACCCACTCGTACACCACCCTCGTACCACCCACTCGTACACCCACCCACTCGTACACTCACCCACTCGTACACCCACCCTCGTCACCCACTCGTACACCGTCCACTCGTACACCACCCACTCGTACACCACCACTGTACATCCACCACTCGTACCCTCCACTCGTACACCCACCCACTCGTACCCACCCACTCGTAACCACCCACTCGTACACCCGCCCACACTTACTCGTCCATCCTATATTTAAAGGTAGCAAAGTTCTCGCCTCAATGACGCTACCTGGGAGCTTCACTGTGGCGCTACCTGGGAGCTTCACTGTGGCGCTACCTGGGAGCTTCACTGTGGCGCTACCTGGGAGCTTCACTGTGGCGCTACCTGGGAGCTTCACTGTGGCGCTACCTGGGAGCTTCACTGTGGCGCTACCTGGGAGCTTCACTGTGGCGCTACCTGGGAGCTTCACTGTGGCGCTACCTGGGAGCTTCACTGTGGCGCTACCTGGGAGCTTCACTGTGGCGCTACCTGGGAGCTTCACTGTGGCGCTACCTGGGAGCTTCACTGTGGCGCTACCTGGGAGCTTCACTGTGGCGCTACCTGGGAGCTTCACTGTGGCGCTACCTGGGAGCTTCACTGTGGCGCTACCTGGGAGCTTCACTGTGGCGCTACCTGGGTCCGGGCCTTCACTGTGGCGCTACCTGGGAGCTTCACTGTGGCGCTACCTGGGAGCTTCACTGTGGCGCTACCTGGGAGCTTCACTGTGGCGCTACCTGGGAGCTTCACTGTGGCGCTACCTGGGAGCTTCACTGTGGCGCTACCTGGGAGCTTCACTGTGGCGCTACCTGGGAGCTTCACTGTGGCGCTACCTGGGAGCTTCACTGTGGCGCTACCTGGGAGCTTCACTGTGGCGCTACCTGGGAGCTTCACTGTGGCTACCTGGGAGCTTCACTGTGGCGCTACCTGGGAGCTTCACTGTGGCGCTACCTGGGAGCTTCACTGTGGCGCTACCTGGGAGCTTCACTGTGGCGCTACCTGGGAGCTTCACTGTGGCGCTACCTGGGAGCTTCACTGTGGCGCTACCTGGGAGCTTCACTGTGGCGCTACCTGGGAGCTTCACTGTGGCGCTACCTGGGAGCTTCACTGTGGCGCTACCTGGGAGCTTCACTGTGGCGCTACCTGGGAGCTTCACTGTGGCGCTACCTGGGAGCTTCACTGTGGCGCTACCTGGGAGCTTCACTGTGGCGCTACCACTGGGAGGCTTCACTGTGGCGCTACCTGGGAGCTTCACTGTGGCGCTCGGCTCACTGTGCGCTACCTGGGAGCTTCACTGTGGCGCTACCTGGGAGCTTCACTGCTGGTCGCCTACCTGGGAGCTTCACTGTGGCGCTACCTGGGAGCTTCACTGTGGCGCTACCTGGGAGCTTCACTGTGGCGCTACCTGGGAGCTTCACTGTGGCGCTACCTGGGAGCTTCACTGTGGCGCTACCTGGGAGCTTCACTGTGGCGCTACCTGGGAGCTTCACTGTGGCGCTACCTGGGAGCTTCACTGTGGCGCTACCTGGGAGCTTCACTGTGGCGCTACCTGGGAGCTTCACTGTGGCGCTACCTGGGAGCTTCACTGTGGCGCTACCTGGGAGCTTCACTGTGGCGCTACCTGGGAGCTTCACTGTGGCGCTACCTGGGAGCTTCACTGTGGCGCTACCTGGGAGCTTCACTGTGGCGCTACCTGGGAGCTTCACTGTGGCGCTACCTGGGAGCTTCACTGTGGCCGCTACCCTGGGAGCTTCACTGTGGCGCTACCTGGGAGCTTCACTGTGGCGCTACCTGGGAGCTTCACTGTGGCGCTACCTGGGAGCTTCACTGTGGCGCTACCTGGGAGCTTCACTGGGGGTGGCGCTACCTGGGAGCTTCACTGTGGCGCTACCTGGGAGCTTCACTGTGGCGCTACCTGGGAGCTTCACTGTGGCGCTACCTGGGAGCTACCTGGGAGCTTCACTGGCCGCGAGAAATATCAGTAACTTTAAATTCAAGTTTCCCTCTTAGTGGGTGTATGAGAAGGGTCTTAGTGGGTGTATGAAGGGTCTTAGTGGGTGTATGAGAAGGGTCTTAGTGGGTGTATGAGAAGGGTCTTAGTGGGTGTATGAAGGGTCTTAGTGGGTGTATGAGAAGGGTCTTAGTGGGTGTATGAGAAGGGTCTTAGTGGGTGTATGAGAAGGGTCTTAGTGGGTGCATGAAGGGTCTTAGTGGGTGCATGAAGGGTCGTAGTGGGTGCATGAAGGGTCGTAGTGTGTGTATGAAGGGTCTTAGTGGGTGTATGAAGGGTCTTAGTGTATACACCAAGATGTGTAACTTTGGGCGTCTGTACACTGAAAAATGTACGCGTTTGTGTACGTATACACCTCCCAGTGTATACACCTTGTCTATACACCGTGTGTTAGTGCTTTAACCTTGAACATTGTATCTGCAGTGCTCAAGACTCCACACCTGATGCTTAGCTGTCACGATCAGCTAGACCAGCACCACGCTAACACCCACTCTTCTGGTCCAGCACCACGCTAACACCCACTCTTCTGGTCCAGCACCACGCTAACACCCACTCTTCTGGTCCAGCACCACGCTAACACCCACTCTTCTGGTCCAGCACCACGCTAACACCCACTCTTCTGGTCCAGCACCACGCTAACACCCACTCTTCTGGTCCAGCACCACGCTAACACCCACTCTTCTGGTCCAGCACCACGCTAACACCCACTCTTCTGGTCCAGCACCACGCTAACACCCACTCTTCTGGTCCAGCACCACGCTAACACCCACTCTTCTGGTCCATCTACACCTTATCCTGCACACCATCCTTGCCATCCTCATCCTACACATCCTGTCCTACATCTTTCGTGTTTTGCAAATAAAATGGGGCATTTTGAGTAGGCTCTAAAGTCAGTCATTGAATTATTAATAATAATGTTATGGTGGTGGTTGTTGTGGTGGCTGTAGTTGTTTGGTAAGCACCTAGTGAAGGGAATGCAGATGACAGGTTTGAGCCATGAAATGAAATGTCAGCTTTACGTACCTGCATTAAGAGACTTTTAACTTGCTTCAGATTACTTGCCTTGAAGGATACCAATATTAACACAGTTCCTCTAGACACGATAAAACTCTTGTAATCAGCAATTAAGAACAGTTTAAGAGGCGCGTGAGTTTCCTTGTCTCGTAATATCATGTTTATTTTTTCCTTATAATCTACCTTGTCCATAATTACTATCGCATTTGCTTTGTTTGCTTCGTAAGGTGAAGTCTAGGATCTTTCCTTAGTTCATGTGATAACTTAACAAATTTTTGAGGATAGTTGTGTTGCAGAGGCCTGAGCAACAGACCTCTGCAGTGTTGGTGGAGGCAGGCGAGAGGAAGGAAGGAACAAGGGTTTCATAATGTTGGTGGAGGAAGGAGAGAAGGAAGGAACAAGGGTTTCATAATGTTGGTGGAGGAAGGAGAGAAGGAAGGAACAAGGGTTTCATAATGTTGGTGGAGGAAGGAGAGGAGAAGGAAGGAACAAGGGTTTCATAATGTTGGTGGAGGAAGGAGAGGGGAAGGAAGGAACAAGGGTTTCAAAATTTGTGACTCGTAGCTCAGAGGTGGTTTTCACTCACAGTCGAGATTAATTTCCGGGCAAGGCGGGCTGTATAGACAGCTATTTACACCTAGCTGTAAATAGATTCTCCGGAGTAATCGCATCCTGGGGAAAAGGAACAAAACCTCAATGTAAATAAGCTACACTATTTGGCTTACTTGGGGTATTAACCCTTCGAAGTTGTTTACTGTTATTGTATGTTGGAGAAAGTTGCTAGTTGCGTCTGGATCCCCGTTATACCCTGCAGTCCGTCACCAGTCCTCGCTGTTTTGTTAAAGAAGATGACAATCTGTATGTTCTGATACATTTAAGTTTTGTATGCTGTATAACATTATTGGAATACTAGTACATTTCTTATCTCAGTATTTAATGTTCTTGTTCTGTCATTCTTTGAAATAGTTGACCAGAAAGTAGTCATTTGAGGTGAAATGAGGCTGAGCAGCAGTGGTGAGTTACTGCAGCCGTGGCCAGCAGCCCGAGGACTGCAGCCGTGGCCAGCAGCCCGAGGACTGCAGCCGTGGCCAGCAGCCCGAGCATTGCAGCCGTGGCCAGCAGCCCGAGGACTGCAACCGTGGCCAGCAGCCCGAGGACTGCAGCCGTGGCCAGCAGCCCGAGGACTGCACTAATAAGAACATAAGAACATAAGAAAGAAGGAACACTGCAGCAGGCCTACTGGCCCATGCGAGGCAGGTCCAAATCTCCAACGGCTTAAGCCAATGCCCCGACCC
>WNWK01004683.1:0-17500 GCA_009830355.1 Cherax destructor
CAGTGTTACTGGTATGTTCAGAGTGGTGACCCACGTAGCAACAGTGTTACTGGTATGTTCAGAGTGGTGACCCACGTAGCAACAGTGTTACTGGTATGTTCAGAGTGGTGACCCACGTAGCAACAGTGTTACTGGTATGTTCAGAGTGGTGACCCACGTAGCAACAGTGTTACTGGTATGTTCAGAATGGTGACCCACGTAGCACAGTGTTACTGGTATGTTCAGAGTGGTGACCCACGTAGCAACAGTGTTACTGGTATGTTCAGAGTGGTGACCCACGTAGCAACAGTGTTACTGGTATGTTCAGAATGGTGACCCACGTAGCAACAGTGTTACTGGTATGTTCAGAGTGGTGACCCACGTAGCAACAGTGTTACTGGTATGTTCAGAATGGTGACCCACGTAGCAACAGTGTTACTGGTATGTTCAGAATGGTGACCCACGTAGCAACAGTGTTACTGGTATGTTCAGAGTGGTGACCCACGTAGCAACAGTGTTACTGGTATGTTCAGAATGGTGACCCACGTAGCAACAGTGTTACTGGTATGTTCAGAATGGTGACCCACGTAGCAACAGTGTTACTGGTATCATGGTTATCAAGTATTTGTAGAGATAAATATTATTTTATTTTTTATTTTTCATCAAACCGGCCATATCCCACCGAGGTAAGGTGACCTAAAAAGAAAAACGAAAGTTTCTCTTTTTAAATTTAGTAATGTATACAGGAGAAGGGGTTACTAGCCCCTTGCTCCCGGCATTTTAGTCGCCTCTTACGACACGCATTGGTTACGGAGGAAAAATTTTGTTCCACTTCCCCACAGGGTATTATTATTATTATTATTATTATTATTATTATTATTATTATTATTATTATTATTATTATTATAATAGTTAATTTCAAGAAAAGAGGAGAAACAGACAAAAGAAGTATGGTTGACTATGTCAATTTAAAACTCTAAAAACATCAAATCAATGCATAATATAACCAAATCCAGACGTTTAAAAAAGGTTAAACTAGGAATATACGAAGATAAAGTAAGAAATAAATATTTTAGAGAAAAATAAGTATGAACCAAATACTCTTCAGATTCTGAAGATAATTATATATAAAACATAAAATATAATTGATAAGATGCAATTGCAGAATTATAGCGATAAACGTGTGCAATGCTACGTTAGTTCCAGCGTTTATTTCCGACATACGAGATGCTAAATGAAGGATAGTTTTACTCGTACTGAGAATAAAGAGATGAGGGTAATTATTAGAAATGGATATAAAGTGATGTAACTTTGAACATCTAAAGCACATCACCAGACTTCCTTACACATCTCAAGGATCTCACCGACTTCAACAGCTTCACTTGATCACCTCAAGCATCATGCACTTCAACACATCACTGCCAGCTTCACTTGCATCATTCCTTCACACATCACTTGCGTCATTGCACACTTCAAGCACATCACTTGCGTCATTGCACACTTCAAGCACATCACTTGCGTCATTGCACACTTCAAGCACATCACTTGCGTCATTGCACACTTCAAGCACATCACTTGCGTCATTGCACACTTCAAGCACATCACTTGCGTCATTGCACACTTCAAGCACATCACCACAATAACCTTCAACCCTTGCTTGTTTACTGCGTCTATGCACTCCTCTCACGGCCACATTAACGCAGACTTCGTGAGTGCTTAACTGGCACTGATTTGGGTTCTGAACCTAGGGTGGAGGGTCCCTCAGGGGGTGAGGGATAGGTTCAGAGGGTCCGTGCATGATACAGGGTACATAAAATACAGTACATAATTCAAGCTACAGTATATGCTCGTGAACTTCACAGTAGGTCGTATCACAACTCATCACCCCCTTCAAAACTCTCTTTACCAATAAATTGACTTACAGCATCACGTTGAAAGTCACAGGGCAACATGTCCGCACATTAATCTTCGTCCTTACAGTAAACATCGTCACCATTTCTCTGTAATTTAGGTGTACCAAACGTAGCTTATGTATTTGCATTTGCCAAATGCCCAGTACGTAAGAGGGGAAAACCTGCCGCTCTTTAAAACGTTAAAATCAACACCTTTTTCAGGCGCAGCGTGAGTACTGGTTACTCACGAAGGTTGGTTGTCTCTCACGAGGTAAATTTGCGGCTGCTAGCATAGCTTGACACACTCAGATTCAGTTTTTGTCAGTTTCTTCTGTTTCTACACTCAGCAGAGCAAGATCACAGAGTCTCGGCGATTCGATGTCTACAGTCATTTTCACAGACCCCAGTTCGAATCTCTGAGAAGCTGTGGATTGTTACAAGCGCCTAACACATTTTCATAGTTCAATTTTACTGATTTTTACCCATGGAGGCCCTCAAATACGAGTGTTAGTTTTAACTTGCTGAATCTCACAACTGGCGGTGGAAACTGTGATGGGTAGCAGTATCTGGCACTGATCAGTGGTATTGTGAGTTATGTTGTCATGCAGCTCCGGCACTGTATTGTAACCTAAAAATTATATAAGTGGTTTAACAACCAAGCCATCCTAGTGCTTCTGACCCATCATACATCTGAAGAAAATTCCTTTGCACTATCCGAGGATGGCTTGTCTGACTTTAATAGAAACTGCTCAGTGACGCCTCCTTCAAGTGGCACCCATTGCACGTGCCATACCTGCTATCCCTTAGGTACGCCACTGGTCTAGTGGCCTGCACACCTGGTTGTAGCACGATAACCAAGGTAGAAACGAGAGTAAATACTTCTACAATATTTACAGAGGATATGTACAGAAATGCATTTTTGTAATCAAGAGACACGGTGAGAACTGCATTTGACCAGACATGGAGGTAAGTCTCCAAGGTTGATTAACGAGTGTACCACATCGCTTCACAACTTTGGTGGGCTTCCTTGTCACTGGCTGGGTTGAATCAAGGTGCTGGCTCATTATACCCTTAGCACTTGGTTCGCTGGTCGGGAGCACCCTAAATCCCCAACAGTGCCTAGAGAAGCTGAATACAGAAGCATACAAGGTATGTATGAAACACGTACCATTGAGAAACCCAGAAGAAGATCAGATATAGACAGAGAGCGTAGGAGATGGTACAGGAGAAGAAAAGAGGTTACTGAATTGCTGAAAAACAGTTATGTTGCAACAGAGGAGAGATAGCCTTAACCGAGAGATCACTGAAGTAGAGCACAAACTTAAGATGTCATACCTGACAGAAGAAGTACAAAGGAACAAAGAGCCATACAGGATATTGCAAGAAACCCAAAATATTTCTACTCCTATGCAAAATCCAAGCTAAGAACTACCTGTAGAAATGGACCATTATTGAGAGGAGATTCGTATACGGACGATGAACAGGAAATGAGTGAAATCTTAAAAGAACAGTATGAGTCAGTGTTCAGCAACCCACTAAATGACAGCAAGGTAGAAAATGCAGAAATATTTTTCACTCCAGCAGAAGGCCGCCAGACCACCTAACCGACATTAGTACAAATCCCATAGATTTCGAAAAAGAAATGGCCAACATGCCCACTCACTCAGCACCTGGACCAGATTCATGGAATGCTTTATTTATAAAGCAGTGCAAAGTACCATTAGCAAGAGCCCTTAGTATTCTGTGGAGAAAGAGCTTAGATCTAGGTGAAATTCCAGAGGCCTTAAAGAGTGCAGACATAGCTCCTTTGCATAAGGGAGGTAGTAGAGCACTAGCTAAAAATTACAGACCAGCAGCCCTAACTTCTGACATCATAAAAATCTTTGAAAGAGTGATGAGACGCCAGATTACAAAGTTCATGGACTAGCACAACCAACATAACCCGAACCAGCATGGCTTTAGAGCGGGACGATCATGCCTGTCACAGCTGCTGAACCATTATGACAGAATTACGGAGGCATTGGAAGACGACCAAAACGCAGATGTGATTTACACAGATTTTGCAAAGGCGTTTGACAAATGCGATCATGGAATGATAGCGCACAAAATGAGGGCCATAGGCATTACGGGGAAGGTAGGCAGATGGATTTTTGAGTTCCTAACACACAGAACACAAAAAGTAGTAGTGAACAGGGCAAGATCCAGCATCAGCGAGGTCAAAAGCTCAGTGCCCCAAGGCACTGTCCTGGCACCTCTGCTGTTTCTCATCCTCATAGCAGACATAGATAAAAACACCCAGCACACTTTTGTATCATCATTTGCAAATGACACTAAAATAAGCATGAAAGTCACTACGGTAGAGGACACTGAAAAATTACAGGAGGACATAAGCAGGGTCTTCCAGTGGGCAGTGGAGAACAACATGACGTTCAATGGTGATAAGTTTCAGCTGCTTAGGTATGGAAAAATGAAGAACTCAAAAGGAACACTATATACAAAACGCAAGAGGGTCACCACATAGAACGAAAGGAACACGTAAAGGACTTGGGAATAATTATGTCTGCTGATCTGTCGTTTAAAGACCATAACAAGACAAAGATCACAACAGCCAGGAAGATGACGGGGTGGGTATTGAGAACTTTCAAAACAAGGGAAATAATGCCGATGGTGACACTATTCAAATCGCTAGTGCTCCCCCACTTAGAATACTGCTCAGTGCTGACGCCCCCGTTCAGGGCAGGAGAAATAGCAGAGCTGGAACAAATCCAGAGATCGTTTACGGCTCACATTGAGCCATTGAAACATCTAAATTATTGGGAACGCCTTCAAGTCTTGAACATGTACTCATTGGAGCGGAGGAGAGAGAGATACATGATAATATATACCTGGAAAGTACTTGAGGGCCTGGTCCCAAATCTGCACACTGCCATAACAACATACTGAAGTGAGAGATATGGGAGAAAGTGTAAAATAAACCCAGTGAGGAGCAGGGGTGCGGTGGGGACAATACGGGAGCACTGTATTAACATCCGGGGTCCCAGACTATTCAACATCTTACCAGAAGATATCCGAAACACGGCTGGAACCAGTGTAGAAGCCTTCAAGAGGAAACTGGACAAGTATCTTCACCAGGTGCCAGATCAACCAGGCTGTGATGGATATGTGGGGCAGCGGGCCTCCAGCAGCAACAGCCTGGTTGACCAGGCAAGCACCAGACGAGCCTGGCCCATGGCCGGGCTCAGAGAGTAGATACTCTCGAAACTCTTCAAAGGTATATCAAAGGGAGGGCATGCGTCTGTGGGTGTGTGATATACGCCGAATAAAATGTAACATACTCTTAGCATACTACAGAGGCACACGTTCTGAATGTGCGAGGTTACGCCGCAGAGGCTTCCGCAAGTTATCAGAGCCGCTCTGGGATGCTGGAAATAGATCCTTCAGCTTTAGAATAGAATCTTACCATACGCCATGAAGGATTGAACAAGTTAGCTTGATACTTTTGTTACGCACCCCCTTTACTCATCCTGGGGGCGGCACTCAAAGTTTACAGAGGCACATAATGGGTCCATGGGCTGGGCCCTAATATTGATTTGTTAAGCAAATTGTATTGAAATTAAGCTATTTACCACTTACTGTATTCTTAATAGTGATGAGTTTGGTTGGTTCTTGGGGCTACAAGTTGTTTTCAATAGACAAAGTTGGGTTTTATTTGTAAATTGATGGTAATATATCGTTTAGGGATGAGACAAAATTTTCGCCGATACCGATACCGATAACAATTTTAGACCAATACCGATACCAATACTTTTCCTATTTTTTATATTTTTAAACTGTTATATGTTCAATACATAAGGGAAGTGTTAAATAACCCAGGAAAGTTAAATATTAAATCACTGAGTCTATCTCAGGTGTCAGTATTATTACTAAGTACAAACCGAAATTTTTTTTAATCTAAATATTTTGTAATCTGATAAAAACAATGAAAAATCCATTACAAAAATAGATGCCAAAATAATTTCCACTTTTATTCAAGAAAACTAAAACATCCAAGACTCTCATAATACTGTTATATAAAACATTAAAAAAATCTTGATAATTAAAAATAAAAAAACGAAAATTATTGTACTAACTGCAAACTGAAAATCCAAAATTTCAATTGAGAGCTTAAACAACCTACTTTCATTATTAACTAACACCTTTGATGAGGAAAAAAACACTGAAAAGAAGAAATATAAGCATTTATTATTCTAATAACTTTAGGAATAAGCAATACAGTGGTACTTCTACTTACGAGCAGCTCCCAACTCGAACAGTTATTTAAGTGTATTTTTGTAGGTGCTTTTGTAAATGTATTTTTGGGGGGTCTGAAATGGATCAACCTAATTTTCATTATTTCCTATGGGAAAAAATTCCTTCGGTATCGGCACTTGAACAGCCGTCTGGAACGAATTAAGATCGTAACTCGAGGTACCACTGTATTAATATATATATATATATATATATATATATATATATATATATATATATATATATATATATATATATATATATATATATATTTATATACATACATTAATGGCTAAAACTATACATTCTGAAATTGAACTCTAGGAACATCTCCCCATTTTCAGAAATCATTCTTTTTTTCTTATGAGAGTAAATCTTCCTTCCCGTGCTGAACAATCTTCCAGTGCTGAACAATCTTCCACTCTCATGAAGAACAGTGAACTCAGATATTGACTGGCTAGTTCTTGCCACAGATGGAAGAACTCTCACATATTTTTTTTCTTCCCATCACTATTGGATTGTCTTCTTTAGGCAGTAATGCCATTGTTCTGTGTTTGTCCCTCTCTCTGTTTTAATATTTGTGATGTCAATAGTTGACCAGAATGTCTCGCGGAGTGTCTCATGGAATGTCTCATGCAATATGTCTTATGGAATGTCACGTACAGTATGTCCTGTTCTATATGTCTTGTTCAATGTCTCACATCGAATGTGCCTCAGGGAACATATCTCATGGAATAAGAAAATAAGATTGAGCATGAACTATAGCATAAAAATCAGCAATAATTGATGTGAAAAGTCACTGATGTGACAGATTACTGATGTGAAAAGTCACTGATGTGACAGATTACTGATGTGAAAAGTCACTGATGTGACAGATCACATCATTTCCAGACTATGGAGCTGAAATCTTTACCAGGCTGAGGGACTGACCACCTCCTGCTACTCCTGCTGCCTACAAATACATTCTCCTCTGTATTTGACTGAAGAAGTCTACCGCGTAGGCGAAACGTTACAGCAATAAAGACCCAAATATTGCACAGGTGTCTTAATCATCAACTTGTGAGTATTTTATACCAATTTCAACAAACATCAGACACTGCTGACGTCACTAACTGACTTGTGTTCCCTCTAGTAACGTCAGAAATCCGTACATTAATGTCAGTGTAACCTTAATAACTTAGTCTATGTAACTTTTATAACTGCCTTTGTAAACTTAAAAACTTAGCCTTTATAACCTTTAAAACTTACTGTTTTTTTAGCCGTTATATCTTACTATCTTTATAAATGTTATTGTTCAGGGAGATATCAGGACAGTGAAGGTTGTCTTTAGTGTTCTCTTAATCTGCTTTATCTTCTGTACTGTGTCGAGGTAGACTTTATTTGCATTATTTCCTCCTCTCCCCCCAGAGTATTAATAACCCGGGCTTATCTACCCTGGTAGACTCAAGTCCTCCTACAGGAAGCTACCCACCAGTTGACTGATTCCCAAGTATCTAAAGGGTGTGCTTTAGAAAGACACGTGTGAAACACTCGGACATATTTATTAGAAAACGTTTCGATCCTGGGACCTTGATCAAGGTCCCAAGAACAAACGTTTCCTAATGTTGTTCGCGTGCATCAACAACATGTGTAACACCGTCACTTCTGGTGTTGACGGGTAGGGCGAACGGGAGCAGGTGTTCGGAGACCTGTTCATACGTTCTGCCTCTCACAGGACTGAACTTCAGTCCCTGGTTCGTGAACCAACCATACTACGACTGACTGGGTCGAGAGAACCCACATCACCAAATGGGTTCTCTCGGTGTTATTAGCGATGAGTACCACGTCAAATAACTGACGTAGTAAAAGGAAAATAGGCTGATGGTGGAAGTGTTTGTGCCCTGCTGCCCTCTGTTGGTTCAGAGACTAACTAAATATAATAATGTTTATGGGTTGTGTTTTTGTCCTCAGTTAATATCTCACCGCTGCTTCAAGTTAATTGCTGCAGGTTTGGCACACATGACTTGGGATCAAACACTCTTCTTTTCCCCACTACGAGGATTTATTGCTCCCTGGTGGCAGTTATTCGAATGATTTTTTTCCCCACGTTTCAAAGCAAGAAAAGATGTAGAGGGGAGAAGGTCGCTGTTTCCAGTAGATGCGTCAACAACACCGACACCGTAGACATCACGTCTCTCACCTCCCCTCCAATAATATTAATAATAAGTGTTTTAATTATAATAATTATAATTATAATAGTTATTACTAATAGTTGTAAATAATATAAAATGTCGTTTAATACAGTGAAAATACATTCGAAATATTCTGTATGTATTTTGGCCGAAATGGACAAAAAGTAAATAATAAATATTAGGCATCACTGAAGGAGCACCTTGAAGTTGTTGCTACATTTTTTTTTTTGTCTTTCCCTCAAAATTTTCGTTTTTATTTGTCTCATAACACGAGGCCTCATCCAGTCGGCTTCAAATTTTCGTTGCTGGCGTATGGTAAGATTCTATTCTAAAGCTGAAGGATCTATTCCCAGCATCCCAGAGCGGCTCTGATAACTTGCGGAAGCCTCTGCGGCGTAACCTCGCACATTCAGAACGTGTGCCTCTGTAGTATGCTAAGAGTATGTTACATTTTATTCGGCGTATATCACACACCCACAGACGCATGCCCTCCCGACCAGCGAACCAAGTGCTAAGGGTATAATGAGCCAATACCTTGATTCAACCCAGCTAGTGACAAGGAAGCCCACCAAAGTTGTGAAGCGATGTGGTACACTCGTGAATCAACCTTGGCAGACTTACCTCCAAGTCTGGTCAAATGCAGTTCTCACCGTGTCTCTTGATTACAAAATTGCCTTTCTGTACATATCCTCTGTAAATATTGTAGAAGTATTTACTCTTCGTTTCTACCTTGGTTATCGTGCTACAACCAGGTGTGCAGGCCACTAGACCAGTGGCGTACCTAAGGGATAGCAGGTATGGCAAGTGCAATGGGTGCCACTTGAAGGGAGGCGTCACTGAGCAGTTTCTATTAAAGTCAGACAAGCCATCCTCGGATAGTGCAAAAGGAATTTTCTTCAGATGTATGATGGGTCAGAAGCACTAGGATGGCTTGGTTGTTAAACCACTTATATCAATTTTTAGGTTACAATACAGTGCCGGGAGCTACATGACAACATAACTCACAATACCACTGATCAGTGCCAGATACTGCTACCCATCACAGTTTCCACCGCCAGCTGTGAGATTCAGCAAGTTAAAACTAACACTCGTATTTGAGGGCCTCCATGGGTAAAAATCAGTAAAATTGAACTATGAAAATGTGTTAGGCGCTTGTAACAATCCACAGCTTCTCAGAGATTCGAACTGGGGTCTGTGAAAATGACTGTAGACATCGAATCGCCGAGACTCTGATCTTGCTCTGCCGAGTGTAGAAACAGAAGAAACTGACAAAAAACTGAATCTGAGTTCATCATAGATCAAGTTGCATCAGTGAAAGCAACGAAGGTGCAGTTGAAATTTTTATGTTGTGTCATAATTTGTTAATTAAAAGATTACCAAACTTTACTTTAATTTTTAAACTGATTTTATTGTAAAGTTATCTAAATGATGGATGTCAGACGTTTGGACAGGGACGCAATTTCAGTGCTTGTCATAGGGGCTATTTTCCGTAGACACGCCCCTGCACTAGACTACACCTGTGTTCGTAATAGCCTTCTAATTTGATGACGGCGGAGAGTGGAAATTCCAGTATGCGGGTAAACGTCTACCAATATTGTGTGAAATGTTTGTGAAACTTTGATTCCCACTAAATCACACCGAACACAGATGAGTCTACCTCTTCTAAAAGGCCTTAAGGAGATCTTGAGTCTACCTCTTCTAAAAGGCCTTAAGGAGATCTTGAGTCTACCTCTTCTAAAAGGCCTTAAGGAGATCTTGAGTCTACCTCTTCTAAAAGTCCTAAAGGAGATCTTGAGTCTACCTCTTCTAAAAGGTCTTAAGGAGATCTTGAGTCTGCCCATGAGTCTACCTCTTCTCAAAGGCCTTAAGGCCTTTATAAAAGACCTTAAGTTGCACCGGTGTGACTGATGCATCTAATGGCTAGAATAGTCTCCATTAAGTTTAAAAACAACAAAGTTTTGGTTCCTTTAAAACTGACACGTGTGGGTATGCACTGGGGGTCCGGGACTCGGTGATTACATCAACTCCAGGTTGAGGGACTGATCACCTCAAACTCCTTCTAATCTTCACCATAGTTCTTTGTATGGACTGATGAAGCCACTGTGTGGCGAAACGTCTCCTCAATAAAGATACCCAAGTGTTGCATATGTGTCTAATTTATCAACTTGTCGGTTCTCTGAACCATTTATCTACAAATCTCCCCTCAAAGAAGGTTCCTTGATATTGGTGAGGGGCTTTTGATCTAGGAAATTGGATCTGTGCTCTAGTTCCCTGAATTACGCCTGAATACTTTCCATCCCCCATCCCCACAGACGCTGTATAATCCTACGGGATTAGCGCTTCCCCTTGATTATAATAATAATATCTACAAATCTTGGAAAGCCTCTTTTGATCGGCCTCAAAATGTCAACAGTCGTGTATCCGACTTAGGAAAAGGTTAGTGTTGTCAGGGGAGTGTACAGGCGCCATTTTACCACTTTTAAACTAGAAATGGTATATTATGAATTTATATAATTACATTTGTTTCCCTTAGATCTAGTGAGTGGTTCTTTAGTCAAGGAGCCAGAGTTATCCTAGTCTTCCTTGGATTGAGTCTTAATGCCTCCCATGCTACAGGCGCTATATGACCCTTACTGGTCTAGAACTTCCTCCTCATGAAATATTTAATGGTTGACGAACCTCTTCTAAAAGGTCTTAAGGTATGTGTCTACTTCAAAAGGCCTTAAAGTGAGTATGAGTCAACCTCTTCTGTAAGGCCTTAAGGTGAGTATAAGTGTACCTCTTCTAAAAGGCCTTAAGGTATGAGTCTGCATCTTCTAAAAGGCCTTAAAGTGAGTATGAGTAATTCTTCTAAAAGGCCTTAAAGTATGAGTCTACATCTTCCAAAAGGCCTTAAAGTGAGTATGAGTCTATCTCTTCTAAAAGGCCTTAAAGTATGAGTCTACATCTTCTAAAAGGCCTTAAAGTGAGTATGAGTATCTCTTCTAAAAGGCCTTAAGGTATGAGTCTGCATCTTCTAAAAGGCCTTAAAGTGAGTATGAGTAATTCTTCTAAAAGGCCTTAAAGTATGAGTCTACATCTTCCAAAAGGCCTTAAAGTGAGTATGAGTCTATCTCTTCTAAAAGGCCTTAAAGTATGAGTCTACATCTTCTAAAAGGCCTTAAAGTGAGTATGAGTATCTCTTCTAAAAGGGCTTAAGGTATGAGTCCACCTCTTCTAAAAGGCCTTAAGTTACACCAGAATGGCTGGTACCATGGGTTCAAATCCTCCCCGTATCGTGGTTCGTTTGCAATCGTGTTAGCACAATTTCGTATCATGAGTCTTTAATGGTTCTTTCATCCAATAAAATTCCTGAAACATTTCTGGAACGTTTAGGCTGCACAGGTATATAAAAAAATTCTGATTCTGTGCATCAACAGGAGAATGCTTCGTCTGGTCGGCTTTAAACTTTCAGTGCTGATGTGCTTCTCTCAAAGGAAACTTCGCCTTGATTTTAGGTTGTGTAAGTTTTAGTGTCCAGTTTTTCTTAATCAAAGTGAAATTGGATTTAGTGAAATAACTAGAGAATGTCTTGTCTTATCAGAAATACATCACATTGTTTGACTTTATTGCATTAGGTTAGGGTAAATCTACATAATGTATTTCTGTGTGCACATAACTTGTGTGTGCACATAACTTGTGTGTGCACATAACTTGTGTGTGTCATCAAGACCATTGTACAAAATTGTATGCTATGGTACATAGAATATAGAAGCTTTTGTATATATTGTATTTCCTTGCATACTGCGACTTTCAGTGTTACCCAGAGGAGAGGTTGGACTCGTCTTGGACTGTGTTTGGACTCGTCTTGGACTGTTTGGACTCATCTTGGACTGTGTTTGGACTCGTCTTGGACTGTTTGGACTCATCTTGGACTGTGTTTTTACTCATTTTGGACTATTTGGACTCATCTTGAACTGTGTTTGGACTCGTCTTGGACTGTTTGGACTCATCTTGGACTGTTTGGACTCATCTTGGACTGTGTTTGGACTCATCCTGCAAAACTGTAAGTTTTTATCTTTATTTCAGTTTGTGTATTATTGTCTTTGTGTTGATCTTATCAGTAATTCCTTGAACAAATTAACTCTTAACCCTCATATGTAAAGTAAAGTAATATTCATTATATGTACTCATTTTCATTAGTTTTCTTTAAGTGAACTAAGAGTTAAAGTGTTCATTCCCCTTGTGCCCAGTGCAACATTGCTTTAATTGATGCAGTAAATTGTTTATACAATACCATACATTGATTACACTTTAAAATTATTCTCCAGTAGTGATTACTTGTTCTTGTTATTTTTGCACTCAGTTTTGTGTACTTATTCCATTTTACTCAGTGTTATCCTGAAAAGTATTAATAATTCAATGCAAGTTGTCAGCATCATAGTTAATTCTTCAGCCAGCAATGCATATTAAATTCTAGTGTCATTTTCTCTTAAGAAAATTTGTTTTCTAGTATTTTTCCAGTTGAATACAATTTGTTTTTATTGTATTTCCACTTTGCATTGATTTATTATTTCTCATCTAGTACTTGTGTTTGAATTCCAGTAGAGAGAGATCACTTTGCAGTTAATCCATACAGTATTCATATTGCCTTTTATTGCAATTTGTAAAGTAATTCCTTAAATTTTACAGTCAAAATTCAGTGAGTTTTACCTTCTTATGCAGTGTACATTAGTTGTTTTAACCCCTTTTCTGCATCTAATTCAATGAATTTGTTTAATTTCCAATTTTAACTAATTGTGTTCTGTGAATATTTTGCCATTCTCATTTTTACCTGACTTAGTTTTTGTGCAATTTTCATTGCAAGTTTGTCTCACTTACCTCAAAGTAGTGTAGCTAATGACGGCATTCAGTCCCCTAATGTTTCAAATGCCCTTGCTGAAATTCATGATAGTCCCTTAACGAATGCTAGACCTACCCAGCCACAGAGTCAATATAGTTTCCTTCGTGATCCTGATAGTTCCTTACCGACTGAAAGACAGTATCTAGCTCTTGAGCAATGTGTTTGTTCTCACAGCTTGTATCAGAGAGTTATAACAGTGCTGCGGAATGTGAAGTTCAAATTCAGTCCTGATAGCTTTGTGTATTACGTATTAACGTAGCCGAGCGGTCAAGAAATTAGTAAAACTGTCACTCCTGTCTGGAATCCAGTCATAATTGCACACAGGATAGTGTACTATCCCTGTGATGGCTCTTGTTCAAGTGGTAGTTCCTCCAGGGGACGCCTTGTTGAGTAAAGACTGTTTGAAATGAGTTATGCCATCTCTTGATGTCACTTGCCGCCTACAGAAAGACGTCTCTGTAGCAGCTAGTGCTTACTAGAGTGTCTGTTGTTGTTGTGTTCCAGATAGTGATATTATCCCAGTTGACAGTAAGTCCTTTGCAGAGTAAAGTGTCGTGTGTCGAGTAATTATTACCTGCAGTAAGAGATAGTGAGAGCCGTTCTCCTTTGCTCATACTTTGTGTTATTGAGCTATCTATTTCACCCGGGGAGAGTCCTTCCACTCCACCGTGCCTGTTCATTCCTTCAGTAGGAAAGTGTTCCCAGTTCTTAGTGAATATAGAAAACTCAGTTTAAGAAATTAGTTGTATGTCCTAATCCAATCCAAATCTTTCCTACTACTAGTGAGCCATGGGAAAGAGTTGCACTAGATCTGTTGACCAACTTCCAATGTTCCCTCAGTGGAAACAAACATCTGTGTGTGATGGTCGATCATTTCACCAGATATTGTGAGTTAGTTCCTATCCCAGATAAGACTGCCGAAACAGTAGCAAAAGCATTCAAGGAACGTATAATCTGCAGACATACCACTCCTAAGTCCCTCATAACAGATAATGGAGGTGAATTTTGTAATGAGATCCTAGAAAACTTGTGTACACTATACAAGATTACAAAATCAACCATTGTTCCGCACCATCCTGCCAGTAATGGGTTAGCAGAAAGAACTAATAAGAAAGTCCTTGACGTTTTGAGAGCAACCATCAATCCCAATAGTGTAACCTGGGATGAAGTCATTCCTGATGTTCAATGTGCCATAAATTCTGCTTTTAACGCTTCTATAGGTGATACCCCACACTATGCACTGTACGGTGTCGATAAGCGTTTGCCTTATGAGCTGTTATATTCCAATCCGAAACCGACTTACAATCCAGATGATTTCGTAGCAGTTCGTACCAGTCAAGCTCAAAGTGTTTTCAGACGAATTCGAGAAACACTTCATAAGTCAACAGCAGAATTTACTAGAGTAACTAATACTAAAGCCAAACCGACTAAAGTTCAAGTAGGGTCCAGAGTCATGTTGTTCAACTTTAACAAAACTTCAGCAAAGAAAACTCGATCAAAAGTTCGTTGGTCCTTATAGAGTAGTTGAACATATTAATGTCAACAAGTATAAAGTTAGAGAAATTAGTACGGGTCAATTTAAAGAATCCCATTTAGATCATATGAAGTTAGTATGCGATGATGATGACGAAGTCCCTGACACCCCTGACAATCAGACAAGTGAGACAGAATCTGATATTTCTCCTGTTGCTGTTCCCTCTACCTCTAATGATCAGTCAGATCAACCTGAATGTCGTTATTCCATACGTACACGACAAGTGTTAAGAAATCCTCAAGTATCATTTGTAGATACCAGTGTAGATCCTCCTCAATTAGAAGTTGAGTTACCTACTGTAACAGAGTTTGATCCACCCAGAGATGATAATTATACAGCTTATATCAATCTCACCCTAGCAGAGTTGGGGTTAAATGTAAATAACCTGTATAGATAAATATGTAGTAAGCGTTTAACTGTGTGTTATAATATCTACTTAGTATCGAACCGTACATTTGGACTCATCTTGAACTGTGTTTGGACTCGTCTTGGACTGTTTGGACTCATCTTGGACTGTGTTTAGACTCATCTTGGACTGTGTTTGGACTCATCTTGGACTGTGTTTTGGACTCATCTTGACTGTTTGACTCACTGACTGTTTTAGACTCATCTTGGACTGTGTTTGGACTCATCTTGAACTGTGTTTGGACTCATCTTGGACTGTGTTTAGACTCATCTTGGACTGTGTTTGGACTCATCTTGAACTGTGTTTGGACTCATCTTGGACTGTGTTTGGACTCATCTTGGACTGTGTTTGGACTCATCTTGGACTGTGTTTAGACTCATCTTGGACTGTGTTTGGACTCATCTTGGACTGTGTTTAGACTCATCTTGGACTGTGTTTGGACTCATCTTGGACTGTATTTAGACTCGTCTTGGACTGTGTTTGGACTCGTCTTGGACTGTCTTTGGACTCGTCTTGGACTGTGTTGCAACCAGTCTGACGTTTTTGTCATGGAAGAAACTAGGAAAGTTGAACTACTGGTTTTCATGCAATAACTTCTAAGTACCTTATGCGACTGACTTCACCCTTCAACGCTGAAAACTTGATAATGCCATGTCTGAGCGGCTTCAAACTTAATGTACCGGTGTGTTTTAAGATATTGGTCTTTCTGAGGTAACATATAATGCCTCATTTAGCTTGGCTTCAAAGCTGGTCCTTCTTAGTGGACTGTTTGAATGTCCTAATTTTCCATTTTTTATTGAAAATTTAATATTAGTTTTCGACTTATAATTTGTGAATATCTCATCTGATTTGGTTCGAGTCTCCAGTGCATTAAAAATTTATGCCGCATTATGCACTATTCTAGTTGAGTGCATAAAAGTAGATAGGGCTGGGGTTGTGCAATTCGGGGATATACCTTTCTAAGAAGGTGCAGTGATATGGGAATACTTGTAAGGAAGTACAATATAGGGTAGTGTATGTAGAGTGTAAATTAGTGCTGTCTAGAGTAGTGTTTCAAAAAGTGTGTGTGTACTCACGTATTTTTGGTTGCAGGGGTCGATTCACAGCTCCTGGCTCCGCCTCTTTGCTGGTCGCTACTAGGACCACTCTCTCCTTGCTTCATGAGCCCTGTCATATATCTTCTTAAAGCTATGTATGGATCCTGCCTCCACTACATTCCTCTACAGATTATTCAACTTCCTGACAATTCTATGACTGAAGAAATACTTCCTAACATCCTGTGACTCATCTGAGGTTTCAGTTTCCAGTTGTGACCCCTTGTTGCTGTGTCCCATCTCTGAATCATCCTGTCCCTATCCACCCTGTCAATTCCTCTGAGTATTTAGTATGTCGTTATCACGTCCCCCTCATCCCTCCAGTGCCGTCAGGTTGATTTCCCTTAACCTCTCTTCGTAGGACATACCCCTTAGTTCCGGGACTAGTCTTGTTGCAAACCTTTGCAGTTTCTATAATTTCTTGACGTGCTTGACGAGATGTGGCTTCCGTACTGGTGCTGCATATTCCAATATGGGCCTGACGTACACGGTGTACAGAGTCTCGAATGATTCCTCACTCAAGTGTAGAAATGCTGTTCTTAGGTTTGCCAGGCACCCGCATGCTGCAGCAGTTATTTGGTTGATGTGCACCTCATGAGATGTGTTCTGTATTATACTCACCCCAGGATCCTTTTCCTTGAGTGTGGTTTGTAATCTTTGGCCCCCTAGCCTATTTTCTGTCTGCGGTCTCTTTTACCTTCCCAAATCTTCATGACTGTGCACTTGGAATTAAAATCATGGAGCCAGTTGTTGGACCAGGTTTGCAGCCTGTTCAGATCCCTATGTAAACCTACCTGATCCTCATCTACTTGAATTCTCCGCATTAGCTTCACATCGTCTGCAAACAGTGACACCTCTGAATTTATCTCTTCAGTCATGTCATTCACATATACCAGAATCAGCACCGGCTCTAGGACTGACAGTTGTGGAACCCCACTCGTCACAGGCGCCTACTTTGTCATCTCGTCACTTACCATCACTCGTTGTTTCCTTCCTGTGAAGCATTCTCGTGACTGCTCCTCCAGCTGTTGCACTAATCTATTTTACATTTCTGTGTCGACAGCCTTCTTACAGTCCAAGAAAATGTAGTCTTCCCACTCCTATCTCTCCTGCCTTTTTGTCATCTTGTTGTAAAACACCAGTAGACTTGTGACACATGATTTACACGCCCTGAAACCGTGCTGGTTATTGTGCATTAACTCATTCCTTTCCTTAAAGGTGTTCCACCTCTCTTCTCCTGATAAGATCTCAATGA